>NW_010586759.1:79041-90015 GCF_000705375.1 Tinamus guttatus
CTGGCTGCGAAAACAAACATCTACTTGAATAAGATGACTGTCCGAGCTGAGAGGTCAAGCAGCTGTATGCCTCACAGGAAACCTGAGCTCAAGATCAGGCTCCATCTGTGAAAGTGTGCTGCAGGCTCTAACTACAGCTCTTTTGAACCACAAGGGAACCTAGAGCATATTAAACTCTTTAAATATATAGTGATAATGCTATTGCTATTATTCTTTGCTAATGAACTAATCATAATTTCATTTAGAAATAATTAATTATTTCTAATATCTGATGTTGATAATTAGCACTTTCAGCTTGTGCTTCCTCAGTTAACTAAATCCTAAAGAAGCTGTTGTTATTCAAGTAAATCTGCAAAACTACTCAATATTAAGAATGTTTATTTTTAAATGCCTTTTAAATCATGGAGAAGTGAACTCAACTTCTCCATGAATATTAAATTAGTATATAATAATTAATATAATTAATATAATGATTAATTAAGCTAATAATGTATAAACTGTAACTTATATCTTAAAATTGTCCCACCTATTACTCTCATTCATTAGAGATGGTCATATTGACATAGCAATTTAAAAAGACGTTTTATTAGCTAAAGTATAGATTGCATTAAAGTACTACCTACAATATACATTAGTAGTATAAAAAGATTAATTTTTGAGCGTTAACTCATTTTTTGATTTTTTTTTTGCAAAAAACAGGTCAGAAAGGATAAATTCTGAAACAGAATCCACTCAAAAAAAAAAGAAAAAAAATCACTCAAAAAATAAAGAAAACCTAGACTAGACTACTTGTGAGTCTCTGACTGACAGACAGAACCTAAAGTAACACCAGCTATTGCTGAAGATGACAGAAGAGCTGAATCAGTGTTATGAGAGACAGTAAATGATTGCAGAAGGGGAGGCAGAAAAGGAAAGCTATCTTTCTCTCGGACTTTCAAAAACTTTCAAAAATTAATCTTAATTGCTAAGTGATTTTATTCAAGAACATCAATGACACTAAAATAATCAGGAAAAAAATAAAACAATTAAATCACACATACTGAACTCCTTGTCATAATATTGCTATAATATATTTATTCAGAATTAAAGTCTTAATAACTACTTAATATACTAATGCATTAATTACTAATTCATTAATACTAATTGTCATGATCTTGTTCTAATGCATTATTAACTTGTATTACCAATAAACATTGCAACATTTGACACAGAATATATTCCAGAAATAAGATTTTTTCAGAAAATATACCTAGATATTCATTAGAAAAATAAAACAAAACCATGTAATTAAAAAGGAGCATTTTGAGCAAAATGATTCTTTTCACAGCAAAATATTTAAATGAGTAATAAATAATTTCAACATTCTTAATGACAACTTTTAAATTGGACTTTTATTTTTTTAAAACTAATTTTAACAATGTTTCATGTAGCTATTTAACTGTTTCCTTGAATCAGATGACTTAAAATATGAAATAAATTATATGTGCCATCATTTTCTCTGGTCTCAGAAAGAGTGCCTGTTTGGCTACACAAAGTAATATGACCAGTGTAGAAAGCTTTATGCTCTGATCTTTAAAAAGGAAGAGGGAAAGAAATATCATAAAGAAATATCATAAATATCACCAAGGCAGATCCAGCAGTATTTTTTTTGTTGACTGACAAGGTTACTGATTTAGTGAAAATACTACCACCAAAGGATGGTACAGTACTCTAGGCTACAGGAATCATAGTACTGCAAGCTGTAATACTTCAGGAATAGGAGAAATATCCTTTGCAGTCTTTATATACAAATGTATTCTATATTTTTATTAGTGTATTATGTTGTTGCATCCTCCACATTATCCTCTACACTTTTTCAAGATGTTCTGCATAACAGAAATTATCACTGATATAGCAACTGGATGCACTAACTGATTGAACATTAATTCATTGGTTTTGTTGCTCTGAACTTGGTACAAAAAGGAATCCCAAACTTACTGTGATTAACATTTGCAAAGAAAAGATACTACAGTTAAATAGATCTTGAATTGTTTTAAGATCTGAACAGCTTTAAGAATAAGGCAACATTTTATGATAAACTTTATTGATTAGAAAAATACAGGCAATATACTAGCGTTTTTCATCATCAATTATTTGAAAGGTGTTTATGTAGCTTAAGGATTCATAATTCTAAAAGGCAGTTGCACAACAAGTCTGCTTAATTTATCCCTAATTAATTTGACACATAAAAATCCCGTGGGTCGCCAGCTTTGAGCACGAGTACATAGAATGAGACACTATACTGAATATACTTGGATAATGTCTCCTGCTTTTTCTTCCAAAAATACACACACTCCCAAATGCACATACATCTGAATAGTTCTGTTGTTAAAAACATGTTTTTAAAAAAACAAGGACATTTTACAAAAAATATGGAAATCAATGGCTTATATTTTTGTACACATATATTCAGGGTGATTCATCAATCTCTCTGCCTATTCAGAACATTTTCACTACTCTAATGCGTTATTTAAACAACCCAACATTTCAGGAAGAAGTAAGCACTATGTTTCAATTTAACCAATACCCCAAAAAAGCACAAAGCCATTTTGAGCAGGCCCAGTCTTAGTATTCATGGATTGTAAATGAAAATAGAGACATAATAAGCACATATATATATGTACACACACACACACATATAATATTATTTTACTACATCTACAGACATGCTTTACTATTTTCTCTATTCTGGTGCAATTCCAGGTGCTTCAGTGAAACATACCAATAATTCTGCAAGAGAATCTTACTTAATAGGAATGTCCCTAAGGACAATCTGGTAAATCACTAATGAGGAACAGGGTATCAGAGAGTTATTCTGGAAATCATTTTTTTAAGCAAGTACATAATTTACCAACACTTAAAGAATAGGTGAAATGTATTCTAGTTATTAACTTTTCAGGGCATGTGAGTTATGAAAAGTTTTATCAGGCAAATAAATCAAAAGAGATTTGTGTTAATGTGTGTTAATTTGTTCTTCAGTGTTTCCATCAATGCATCTTTAAGGTAATAAAAGCATGGTTCTTGATGTGTTTAAAACAGTTATAAACAGAGGAAAAAACAGTGATCTTACACAAAGGACAGGAAAAAAAAATTAGCCATAAACTGTATACCTGATTTGCTAACTGTAGGATCCTATTAAATAATATTTGATTATTCTAGTTGAAACAAGAGCAAACATTAAAATAAGTCAAAAAGTCTACAAGACAAGTTTCTACAAGAAAGAAGCTATTAGTAAAAAGCTACCAATAAACAACATATTGAAATGTCTGTATGATGCTGAGTTTACAACCTTAGTGCTTCTCACTTGATAAGTGTCCATAAAAAATATATATATATTTTTTTCCCAAGCATAAAAATATAATTGCAATAATCTAAAAAAAATCTCAGATATTGCTGATAGCTCAATAAAAAACATTTGGTCTGTCATATATTTATATATATATGTACTGAAAAATATTTAAATGCTAAAAAAATCAATTAAAATGTGATAAATAATAAAGACAACAACAAATCATAAATTTTAAAAGGTAATAATGATTCTAACATGAAGATGTCACTGCTGATTTACCTCAAAAGTAGACTTAAACATATTTCAATCAGCATAACATCACCACTAAAGATTTATTTCCTTTGCTCTCTCTCTCCCTTTTTCATGCACTCTTTCTCCCATTTATCTGAAAATCCAACTTTGTATATCTAGAATATATCCTTACACTCAATCTGTGTCTTTTATATTGCTAAAATGAGCAATTTATTAGCTCAAAAATTGTATTTATTGCTGTTCCCACAGTCCAAATTCTGCATAATTAGATAGGTAAAGTGGCAGGGAATATCTTAGACACTTGTGTGTCTATATCATTAAACAAAGAGAAAAGGTTTAAAAATACTTGTATAGCAAGTTTTGATGTTAAATAGAGAAGATTAAAGTATGCAGTATGAAATCTCTGATATTGAATGAATCCCTGATGGTGAAAGCTAACCTGATGAACTACGTAGAGAAGTAGGAAGTTGAAAAAATGTATTTTGCAGAAAAAGTAAGAAATTACTTATATTTCACCTGAAAATCCCAGATATTATTTGCTTGCAAGGCAACTGAATTTATACAATACATGGATCATTCTAAACAATGGTAAGACATGCTTTAAAGAACAATACATATAGCTAGACTGTGAGTCTGTGTCTTCAGACTTATTTTGCTCATTATTGGAACACTACTTTGGAATAGACAACATGTCAATAGAAAACTCTTTGAAATATACTACACTTGGTATATTTTTTTCTTCTCTATCACTCCAGGTATTTATTTGGCGGCCAGTTTTAAAATTTGTAAAAAACGAGAAAATTTAATAATTCTTGATATACTGACAGGATCAAGTGGCATTGACTGTGTTATCAAGATGATCTGTAAAAATCATACTTATTTTAATTGACATTTTCAGATTTAAAATTATGAGGAATTATTTGGATAAGAAAATTAAATTTTCTTTGTCCCCTGTGCAGCAGCAAAGTAGTAGCTCTGCAGAATTCCAAGCCTTTTTATGTGCTCCCACTTTGTAAATGCTATCTTGATTGATAGACATCTTTCCAGAGTCACTTTGTCAAGTTCCAAATTCCTGACTTTTTTTTTCCACCTTGTTTTTCTCACCTGCTCCTTGCAACAAGAAGGAGAAAGAGGAAGACAGTCATTATATAATATTTCAGCATCATTAATTAAGATTCTAATCCCCTAATCCCTACCCCAGTCAAACTAGAAGAATGTGTAAAACATTTGACTGGCAAGCAGAAAGAGATCAGTGGATCAGAAGGTTGCATTTTGCTATGAATGAGAATGTATAGGAATACTTAAGTATAGGAATACTTAAGATGATAGGAGCTTTTCAGAATTCTTTTTAACATCTAAAAAAAAATAAAAAAAAATAAAAAAAAAACACAAAAAGAACAAGCAGGATCTCAGAACAGCTCCAACTAGCTCATAGGCCTTCAAACATTCATATAACCACATAAATTTTGCCACCTACTCTTAATAAGTCGTTGCCTGAAATTCTTTTCTCTAGCTCTCACAGGAAACAGGTATTTAAAAACAACACAAAAAGAATGGAACAATGAACCCAGAGACACATAGTTGTACATTACTTAAAGAAAAAAAAGGGACTTAGAGACATTCACTTATAGCTGACAGTTTAATTTTATCATAGATATGCAAGGCTGTCATCCTAAAACCCTTTGATAGTCACAAACAACTAAAGGCATCAATAATGTATCTTAAAATTATTTAATAACAATACTAGACTCTTTTTGATTTCAGCATTGCCCAAAGTCTTCCATACAGACACCTTAACCTGTTTTGTTCTTCTGTTCTTCACACACACACACAAAAACAAAAACAAAACAAAACAAAACAAAACAAAAATCCTACTCAACTTGAAGAATACAATTCAAGCACAAGAAATAAGACAATACAGAGCTTTGTTTTGAGGGAAGTCAAGAAGAAGTCTAGAGAGGGAGTATGTCCTGTCTGCTTTTTTACAGACATGAAGTACCACTCATACGGGTTCGAAGCCTTCCCCCAGCCAGACTATACCTGCTTGTGACCTCAAGATACAGAGATCTAAATCAAATAATAGTGAAAAAGATGTGTTGAAGCAACTGTCTCAAGCATTCAGAGAACTTTCCAAATATAGAGATTTTCCTCCGTACAAAACTCAGGAAAAAAAAATAAAAAAGGAAATTTACCCTTGGGCAGATTTCAAGAGGTTGATAATAAAGATTAATCTTTTTATTGGTTCCCTTTAACCACCTTGTTAGCTAAGAACCATGTTGCCACTGTAATAATCAATTATGTTCTAGGTTCACCATTATGATATGAACCTTCTTAGTGGGATGTAAGAAACAGAATACCATTCAGTATTTTATGGTAAATATGCACCAACACAAAAACAATATTTGGAATATTAAGGCAATAGTTAGGATACATGCCATACTGTCAGGCTTGAATAATTATTGATAAGGATGATTACAGCTTGGATCTACAAAGGAAGCCACAAACTTTACCAATGAATGCATGGCAATTCCTATATTGCTAAATGCCTGATCTCTGTAGTGAAATCCACAGTCCTAAGGCAAGCATCTGGCTAGGCATAAGGCATCTGGTGAGAATTGTCTCAGAACAAAAAAAACACAACAGAAAGCATTCAAAATGAAGGTACACTACATACTAAAGGAAACTCTGTAACTGTGCATTCGAAATTCTAGGAATAGGAATTTTTTCCTTTATTTTAAGTTAAATTCATGACACGCATATTCTCTCCTTAGTATTCACATCCCAGAATCCTCTTCTGAAGGCTGAGTTAAATATCATAGAGTCACTGAATGGTTGGAAAAGACCTTCAATATCATTGAGTCCAACCATAAACCTTTGAGTCCAACTGTAAAACCGTAAACACAATACCTGTTAAATTATATCTGTAAGTACCTCATCTACACTTTTCTTGAACACCACAGGAACGGTGACTCCACCACTGCCATGGGCAGCCTGTTAAAATGCTTGACTACTCTTTCTGTGTAGAATTTTTTCCTAATATTTAACCTGAATCTCCTGTTGAGGCCATTTCCTCTTGTTCTATAAGTAGTTATTTTGGAGAAGAGAGTGATCCCGGTCTCACTACAACTTCCTTTCAGGGAGAGAGTGATAAGGTCTTCCCTGAGTCTCCTTTACTTCAGACTAAGAAATCCCAGCTCCCTCAGCCGCTCCTCACAAAGTCTATGATTCAGCCCCGTCCCCAGCTTCACTGCTCTTCTTTGGACATGTTTCAGCCTCAATATCTTTCTTGTAGTGAGGGGCCCAAAACAGGACTCAGCATTCGAGGTGAAGCCTCACCAGTGCTGAGTACAGGGGAACGATCACTTCCCTAGTTCTGTTGTCTATACTGTCCCTGATACAAGTCAGGAGGCCATTGGCATTCTTGGCCACCTGGGAACACTGCTGGCTCCTGTTGAATTGGTTGTTGACCAAGACCCCCAGATCCTTTTCTGCTGTGTGGCTGTCCAGCCACTTTGCCCCAGGCCCGCATGGAGTTGTTGTGACCAAAGTGCAGGACCCGTCACTTGGCCATGTTGAACTTCATGCAGCGGGATCTTAGCCCATTGATTCAGCCTGTCCAGATCCCTCTGTGGAGCTTTCCTACCCTCAAGCAGATCTACTCCTCCTGCCAGCTTGGCATTGTCTGCAAATTTGCTGACAGTGCACTCAATCCCCCTGCCTTTGACTGTGTCAAAGGCCTTACTGAAGTCTACACAGAGCACATCCACAGCCTTTTCCTTATCCACTAAGCAGGTCACCTGGACATAGGAGATCAGGTTGGCGAGGCAGGACCTGCCTTTCAAGAACCCATGCTGACTGGGTCTGATCCCCTGGTTGCCTCACACATGCTGTGTGGTTGCCCTCAAGATGATCTGCTTGATAACCTTCCCCAACGTCCAGCTGCAACCTCCCTGCAGCCACCACCAGGACACAAAGAGGCATCTCCTTGTCTCTGAGCATGTCCCTTAGACCCTCCCCATGGCAGGAGATGGCCTAGAGCATGTGGGGCTCAGATGGGGAGAGGAAAGGGGACACCATCGAAGCCAAGCAGCATTTCTCTGACGCCACCATCTGTGCTCCCACAGCACAGGTGTGGCAACTTCACAGCAGCTGCTTGGTGGCCAGGCAGGCTCCTCTTTAGGCCCTCAGCCCACATCCCCCAGTGTGACCTCATAGCCTGACTGATGCATCACAATGTGTCACAGTGGAACCTTGACTGCCCAAGGCTACCAGCGTTCACCCATGTCCCAGTGCAGCGCTGTGCTGAAATGGGCCAGCAGGGAGACACAGGCTCCCAGTCCAGCAGCACTGCCCAGCACAGGGACACCGTTCCCAGCTCTGCTTAGGCTTGTCTGACACCTGGCACTGCTCAGTGTGGGACATAGCCATATTACAGCCATTTGCCCAGCCACAGTGCCATGGGACAGGCCAAGCGCTGCAGTGGCCAAGACGTTTCCAGCCCCACTCCTGACTCTCAGCCATGGCCCAGAACTCCTCGCTGCAGAACTTCTGGTGTCAGCCTTGGGTTCTTGAGCCCCTCCATATCACACAGGAGCCCCCAGTTCCTGCTCAGCGACCATGTGCAGGTGATGCAGCAACAGCAGATGAGGGAAAGGCACCTCAATGCCATCACCATTGCCAGCTTTAAGTAAGATCAGCAACCACAGCTGTCCTTCCCCTCCCCACTGCCTCTGCCTACTAACCCAGGGCACTGGTCTGATTGCCAGTGGCAGTGCCCACAACTGCGAAGGAAAAGGAATTTTTGACATGGGCATCATGGGAATGAAAGAAAAGAGGAAAAAAATAAGAAAAAAGCAATAAGGCCAGACACAAAGAAACAGGGAAATAAGGAGAAAAAGGAAAAAGGCCAAAAGAAGGAAGGCAGCATGAAGAAAAGAAAAAAAACATGTAGAGAAAGAACAAAAGAAAGTAAAAATTCAAGGAATTTAAGCAAAAGAAAAAAATAGAAAAAAGAAAGAGGGAAAGGAAGGGACAAACAAGGAAGGAGGAAAAAAAAAGTAAAGGAGGAAATGAAAAAAAGAATGAAAGAAAAAAAGGAATGAATAATTGAATGGAAGAAAAAAGCAATGAAAGGAGAAAGCAGAAAAGGAACATGAGAAATCAAGAAAAAAAAACAAATGAAATAAAAAAGATAGAAAATACAAGAAAAGGAAAAGAAAGAAAGATGATGGAAAGAACTGATGGAAAAAAGGGACAAAATGTGGAAGGACATAAGGAAATGACAAACACAGAAGCAAAGAAGATCAAAACAAGGAAGGCAACAAAAATGAAGGCAATTAAAAATAAAAGCAGAGAAAGTAGGAAAGCTAATAAGGAAAGTAAAAAAGGGAAGAGATGAAGGAAAAAATAAGTGAAACCAAAATGAGGAAAGAAATTAGGAAAGCGAAATAGAAAAAGAAAGAAAAAAGGCAAGAAATACAGAAATAAAAATAAAGCCCTGCACAAAATAACACTCTTAAATCTTAGCAGTATCAGTTTAAATGAGGAAATGTTTTCCAACTGAATGGATGAAGAAGAAGAAATCATTGGGAAAAAAAAATACTCACATCAGCAGAAAATGAGGAAATGAGGTGCAACATTGAGAGAAGAGACTGGTCCCTGCCTCACTTCAACCTCCTTTCAGGTAGTTATATGGAGCAATAAGGTCTCCCCTGAACCTCCTCTTCTCCAGACTAAATAATGCTGGCTCCCTCAGCCATTCTTCATAAGGTCTATCCTCCAGCCCTGTCCCCAGCTTCATTGCCCTCCTTTGGACATGTTTCCGCACCTCAATGTCTTCTTGTAGTGGGGCCCAAAACAGGACGCAATATTCAAGGTGCAGAGTCACCAGTGCTGAGTACAGGGGAACAAGCTCTTCCCTAGTCCTGCTAGCTACACTGCTCCTGATACAGGCCAGGATGTCATTTGCCTTCTTGGGCCACCTGGGAACACTACAGGCTCATGTTGAGCTGGTTGTCGACCCACGCTCCTGGATCCTTTTCTGCTGTGTGGCTCTCCAGCTACTTTGCCCCAAGCCTGCATGAGGTTGTTGTGACCAAAGTGCAGGACCTGCCACGTGGCCGTGTTGAACCTCACATGGTTGGCCTCAGCCCATTGAACCAGCCTGTCCACATCCCTCTGCAGAGCTTTCCTACCCTCAAACAGATTTACTCTTCTGCCAGCTTGCAGAAGAGTACTCTTCTGAAAATTTGCTGAGAGTGCACTCATTCCCCTCATAGAATCATAGAATCATAGAATGCTTAAGGTTGGAAGGGACCTCTAGAGGTCATCTAGTCCAACCCCCCTGCACACACAGGGTCACCTAGGGCAAGTGGCACAGGACTGCGTCCAAGTGGGTTTGGAAGATCTCCAGAGAAGGAGACTCCACAACCTCTCTGGGCAGCCTGTTCCAGTAAAATCCTTTTTTTTTTTCTCTCTCTCTCTTTTCTTTTTTCTTTTTTCCTTGACAGTGATAGAATGTGATTAAGGAGATACAAATATTAATAATAGCAAAAAAAAAAAAATCCTTCCTTTGAGGTAATTATTCATATAGTCTTCCCATTAAAATAAATCTATTTGTTTACATATGAACTGATGGTTAATCAGTCAATTTTATTCAGTCCTGAGATTATAACGACATTGAGAAGGTGTGCAAAAACTTTCAGTCAAATTCTGACTGCATTGAAGTCAATTAGTGCTTCTGTCTTTTCCTTGCGCACTTAGTACGACCAGGATTCCACTTTATAGCTGTCTGGCTTTGCCTCTTACAAAGGACAATTCTAACCGGCCACAAAGCATATCGACACCTTCAGCTAAAATATACTCATACAATCTCAGTGGAACAAACAGCTCGGCTCTGGAAATAGTGGGCCTGAGAAAAATAAAAGCATTTGGACTATGTTTCTCTCTTGTGTAGGCTAGAATTCTGATTTATGATCAAACTTAAGGCCAATTGTGCTGATGCTGTTTTGTGTTAAAAGAAATATTTGCTAAGTAAGCTTGTCCAGTAAGTGTTATGACACTTTTGTTACATTTTTATCGCCTCTGTTGGAATTGGTTGGCTAGAATAGGAAATTAGAAAACTGGGACTTCATTGCATATATAGAACATCCAAAATTAAGAATACACTAAGTGGAGCTCAGACAAGAACGACCTGGAAAGTAGGCAGAAACTTAAATGGGAGGCAGCTTAATCAGCTTCTGAGAGCTCAACAACTGCACCTTATAAATCATAAATATTTACATCTTTTGAAATGAATAACAGTTTCACAAATTACTTGACTAGAAAGAATATTATTTAAGTTTTCTGTTTTCCTTTAATTGCTAAAGCATAAACCAATATCAGAATGATACCTG
>NW_010586759.1:90039-125701 GCF_000705375.1 Tinamus guttatus
TGTCTTCAACTTAACTGATGTAAAAATTATGCTGAATTATTTCTTAATTAAATATTTTTCATATACTGAAATGATTTTCAATTTTCAAATGGATACTGTGCATAATCTGCTTTTTCTCTGCACAGCAAGTAAAACTCTGTTACTGGTGACATAAGATAACTGAAATTATCAAGAAATAGAATTAAAAGAGAAAGATTAAATGACAGAATTACATGCCAGCAGTTTTCCGAAGTGAACTACCAGATAATAATGGCATAGCTCTGTGTTCTAAAGTTCAGCAGATTTAATTGTTATTGAATTATACATGCATTAAGAGGATTGTGCATGCTAAAGACAAATTTGCAGAAAACACAAATATATCATAAAGAGGATGAAGGCATAAGAAAAGTATTGCCTAGATAGAGATTAGTCTGAACTGAAAATTAACTTCTCCAATGCATATCTCCTTGAATTACAACACATAAGAAAAACCACCAAAAAATCAAACACACTGTGCCTTAAGTTCTTAAGGTGTAAATTGCCAGAGAGCACCACATACTGTCTGTCTTTTTATGCTTTCACTCAACTAAAGGAGATAAGCAGTATATTTGCAGCCCTGATGGTTTTTCTCTCTCTTTTTTTTTTTTTTTCTTTTTTCCTTGATTGCTTGTCTGCTGGGAACTGGACTTCCCACTTCACTCATTTCAGAAAGGTCACAGCTCGTCTTGACATGAAAATCAGTTTGCCCTATTTAAGTGGTATAATATTGGTAGCAATTTCTGTGACATATAATATCAATTTACGGGATTTGAGCTCCAGTGTAAAATTCAATCTTAACTGTAAAACTCTTACATCCTTCTGAAATCTGCTTGTACTGATGGCTACGCTATAAGGTAGAATTCTCTTTCAGTTCACTATCTCCTCTCTTTTATCCCTTAAATTCTTTTTACTGAAAATTGATATTATTTGAGAGATTTCATGAAATTATGTTTGCTCTGGCATCTCATTTTGTTTCAAATTGTGGTTTTTTATTAGTTTTGTTGAATTAATTTTGGTGAGAACTTATGGAATACTCACAACACTGCTATAAATCACTGTATTACTCTCAGTCTGAAAACATTATTTGTTGTATGTGGATTTGTAGGTAAGCAAAGGTAAAAACACACTTTAAAAATTCTTAGCATTTGAGTTGTTATTTCTTTTCCTTGGAGTGAAAATCCTGATTTAAAGGGGAAAAAGAGTTGAAAATGTTGAAAATGATCTTTTTTTTTAAAAAAAAAAAACCTTAGCAATTTCATTATGTCTGTTTCATAATTTTGTAATTTAGAATCCAAGAATTCAAATCCCAAAAGTCTTTTAGGAGGATGGGAGTGGCTCAGCTACTAATAGATGTTTCAGTGAACCTCTTTAAAATCTGTTGTCCAACACAGTGCAAAAGTCAAGTGCAAGTAGCGTCCCATGAGCATTAATACAAGAATTATTTGATAAATGAAAGAATATTCAATTAATATTTCTGTGTTATATTCTCTACTCAGTTATCCCTGGGAAAAAAAATAAGAAAGAAAAGATCACATAGATGGAAAAGAAGTTTATCCATTTAATGTTAAAGGCATAGAATAATGCAAAAAATGATTTGTACAGAATTATTTATTGTACATTGAGTTGCTAATTGTACTCAATCAGCGTTAATGATAATGCCAGAAGGGCACAAGTCTGAATTAAGCTAATTAAATATATCCTAAAGCATAGAAGAAAAAAAGATCAAGCTTCTCCAAAGATGAATACACATAATTAGAATGAGAAATAGTGATAGAATATGAATACAATATAATATAGACCTATAATGGGTGATTGAGCTGTAAAGGTATCTAGAGTATTGGATTTGTATTTTGCAGGGAATAATGATCCATTTTATGATGGTTAGAGCACAAAAAATCACTTGCTGGTATCTAAATGCAGAAACTTCACTGTGCATTATAAATATAGAGAGCAAATATAGTTACACTACCCATAATTTTGGGAAAAAAAAAAAAAAAGTACTTTCCATTTTCCTGCAACCTAGCATCAGAACCCCAGCATTAATTTTTTGGATTCTTGTTGAGAGCAAAGCAAATGTCATAGTTTTTAAACTTTGTGGAAGTCAGCTTGTTAACTAAGTCTAAAGATTCTGCAATTTTTGTTTTAGACAGTTCCACAAAGGGCCTTTGAATTAAAGCAAGAAAAAAAAAAAAAAAACCACAACATTTTGTGCAATCTCCAGCAAATTTGAATCTCATGATGATATCAAATACATGAAGACATGCATGTAAGAAGTTATTTTGGAACTGGGAAATAATTCAAAATTTCAGAGAGAATTTAGGTCTTGAATTTAGATCAGAATTTAGACTTCAGAATAGAAATAACCCATTTCTCAAACTTCATGTATTAGCTTTATTTCAAATGATTTTACAGCTGGATCCCTGGACCTCTCCTGTGCTTATAAATCTGAAAATTCACTGTAAAGTAAAACTCTAATGCTGTAATTATGTTTTGTATTTAAGTGGAAAATTTAAGAAATAGACTGACTTAAAGTATAAATGAAAAACAAAAGCACGGCTTGTAGAAAGGGCCAATTGGCTTTTAAATAATTTTGTGGATATTTGCAAAATTGTTAGGAGGTCTTGCATGATACTGTATGAAACCTATTAAAAGGTTTTAAAATCTTGGGACCATGACGGATTCTCAGAATTCAGTTTTTTTTTTTTTTTTACAATGCATATTTTATTGTGCTTGTCTGGCTTGTGAGATAGTGTTAATGATTACTTATCAGCAAAAAGAAATGTTTTTGTTTTTACTAAAGATTTAAGTGTTACTGCTTGTTTAATATCTTTGAAGGTTTTTATATGGAGGAATCAACAGAAGGATTAGGCCATAAAAAGTATTCATAGAGTCTAGTACATTTGTGTTTAGGTTATCACGAATGTATGCCACATCTTTACTATTTAATTAGCACACAAAAGACATTATTCTGAAAAATAATCTGAGAATATTTATAAATTATACTTGAAAGAAAAAACTACCACAAGGAATAAAATGCTTGACTAACTATTTCTAAGAGTGCCATGATACCTGTTGGTGCCACTGACCTTTTTATTTTAAGAAAAATAAGTGCAGTGCCCTCTCTGTCAGGCCATTCGCACATATTAAGGATGGTTTGGTTTACACTAGAGCATTAGGAACACAGAGCAGGGAGGAGGTAGACAAAAACACTGAAGTAGCTGAAACTAAATATGTACAGAACCTGCCTGGAATAAACAGTAAAAGTAATAAAGAGTCCTTCTATGTTTGTAAGCTTTTTTAAGAAGGTTCACAACAGTAGGAAAGGGCATATTGAGGGTAGAGAGAAGTAATTCTTGAAGTTGGATTGCAGGAACCTGAATTTTGTTGTATAATGTTAACTTACTGACCTTCTCCTCTTAGAGAGAGAGAACTTGAAGGGACGGTAGAGGAATATCAGCATTTGCTAGTGGATTGCCGAGACCCAGAAGGACCTAGTCCAAAGCTGTACTTGATTATTTTTATGTAATTGGAGAATGGAGAAGGTCTAGTGGGAGGACTGAAGGGTCTAGTCTGTCCTGGATTAGTCAGTAGGCAGAAAACTAGTGTATGTGGAACTGCAGTTAGCTAAATCCTTCCTCTCCCTCTCTATAGATTTTTCTATTTTTTTTTAAAAAAAAGGATATATGAGTAGCAGAAAGTGCTCACACTAACTTTCTGTTCAAATTTAAGGAAGTGTTATGGATAAAAGAAATAAACAGATTCTAGAATTGTTAATTGTTTTCTGCTAGAAGAAATTATAATGGCCTGTCTATATATGAATCTTCTGATTGTAGTTACAGTGGCGTTTTTAAGCATAAAAAAGATAAAAGAGAAAGATACCTCCTTGTCATATATCTCCAGTTCTGAGTGTCATGCTGGCTGGGATATGTGCTAGTGTGTGGTACTGAAGAAAGGAAGACTTCTTAAATGATCTGATGGTTCCACTCTACAAACATTTGCAATACTGTACATGAATCTTACCTTTAAGGAATAAAACCTTCTAAGAATATTAGTATATGATTCTAGAAATGTTAAATCTTACATGACCTTGACCAATGTGAGTATAGTTTCTGTCAACTGATATGCATGTTTGTATCTTTTACAGCTATTTTTAACTTCCGTACATGATAGATTTGGACAGAAGAGCTTGCTAGGCACTGCCTCCATGCCTGTTCCCACCAACCAGCACAGGCCAACCCAGACAATTACATCAATTTCAGAATTGCCAATACTGTTGGCAGCCAAGGTGCAAGATGTTGTATTCATAGTCTTGCAACAAGCAAAGGCATACTGTCCAAATGGAGCTAGAAATTTTATTATTAGTTTAATTAATGTTTTAATAGTCTAATATGCTAAATTATTAGTCCAACTACAATAATGCTAAAATTAATATATGAAAACCTCATTAATTAAACCATATCATTAATTTTTAAAAGCACTATTCAAAATAATTTATTATTATCTGTTCCCTTTTCTCTGGTGTAAAACTCACCCTTCAGAAGTTCAACTAAGTCCCAAGGTTGGCTTCTCTTCCTCAGGAAGAGTGGGGCACTAGGGAGTTATGAGCTTGCAGTGTCCTGAACTCTTGGCCATAAGAGCCAGAGGTTTGTGGTGGGAATTCCTCCTCTTTGCCAGGGTAAATGTTTTCAGTCTTTGGGTTTTCTTAGGAATATTTTTAACCATTTTCTCATCCCACTTCACTCCTTTTTCTTTGCTCCCAGCTAAGGCATGAAAACTATCCTGCAGTCCCAGGGCTGTTTGTTGCGCAGTCACTATCTGGAACAGTCAGATTCTTCCCTGGTGGCATTCACCAAACTGTAGCAACCTGGGCAATGGGCACTTGACCACTGGCTCCTGGAAAACCCAGTTCAGCCAGTGCTGGAGACCCTACACAGGTGGAGCATCCAAAGCCTTCCTGATTCTCCCAGTAATGGCAAAACTCGTATTTACTTGGATACAAGGCAGTGAGGAATGTACAGCGGAGGATAGCAAGAATATTTGCCATTGTTGCAAGGTGCTTCTCGTTTTTCCTGTTAGTGATGAAAAGTTCCTTTTTTGTTTGTTTGATTTTTTTTCTAAGTTGTCACAGGACAGGTTACGTCACTTAAAGGATAGAGTTAATGTGGTGAAAGAATACAAGTGCTTGTTGGACCTATAACAAGATGTATGATGTAAAACACCCCTGTTGTGCCTACGGTTCTGGTTAGGCAGCTCAAGGTTGCTGCCTAAGAACATGCATTGTGAATATCAAAGGGGTTTTTAAGGTTTGAATAGTGTGGAGTTTCTCTGACATGGGGACATCTGTGACTGCAACTGTTTATCCTCACTCTTACTAATTTTTAGAATGCTAACATAAAAATATTGGATGCAGTGAGACTCCCCTAGGTTGTCCCTGGGGAAGATGCTGGACATTATTTCCTCTTGTAGATGCAATACTATTTATAATTGCCCTCTCTTGAGCTAGACAGACAGCTTTTGATTCATTTAATTGTATTTCTCCCTAAACCAATTTCATTTAATTTCCCCATAGGATATAACGTGACATAGCACCAAATATTATCCGGATACATCTCCTGCATATTTTCCTCCTAGTTCTACAACTGTATCAACGCCAGATAAGCACTGAAGTTGGTTTGGGAGATCTAGTCTCTATGAATGCATGTTTAGCATTTATTATTTTATTTTGCAAGTAATTATAGTGTTTTCCAAGTATGAGTTCCCTTCATTAGTAAATACTGTTTTCTGCAATATGATTGGTTTTAGCATCACTTCCTCTCTCCATTTTACTATTTTAAGATTGCAATTTATTAGTGCTAATGTCTCAGAAAGCTATTCTGAACTTTGCAATTATCTTTGTTTCACTGGCTTCTATAGTTCTCCCCCTATTCATGTTCCTCAGATATAACATAAACAAGTCTTGATCAAAGTTGACCTTTGTGGCAGAGTTTTGATTGTTTGTTTTTAGTATAAGTTGTGCTTTATTCACCTCCAGGTTCGTTTGATAGCTAATAATTAGTTTTGGATTTTGCAATACTCAAGTGACCTTCTTGTAGTGTGATCTCACTCTTAAGTAAACTCCCTTAACTGCAAGAGGTACTGTTCAATTATCTTGCCATTTAATCTTTTAGCATATTAATCTTTTGTTAGCTTATTAATTTTGGTCATGTAACCAAGTTGTAATCCTTGCTTTTTTTTTTTTTTTTTTCCCTGTATGTTTCTTACAACCTTTAATAAATGCACTGTCTAGCAGGGACAAAGAAGATAAAAAAATTGTTCCCATCAGATCAGGGATTCATCTTGTCTGGCCTGCTGTGTCTGGCAAAGGCCAATATCTGGAACTTTAAAGAAAAATGCAAAAGGATGAACCAAATAGTATTTCCAGGAAAACACCATTTGAAGGATTAAAACATCACTTATAAAATCCATAGAAAGTAGCACTCCTTTATAATATATTTCAACTATTTCTTTCTTTTCATGAAAAAGATATGAAAACATGATTTAGAGTAATCGATTTTTAAATGAAGGTGCTTTCTACTAATTGATCAATCAGGGCAGATGAAGCCTTGGATTTTTAAGTAACCATTTCAGGGCACTAACCTGTGATTATTTCCAAAGAGTCAAAAGTTTGGGTATGGGCATGTATGTACTTGACATAATGGAAGCTTCAAGGTTTTTACTTAAAAAACTTTTCTTTAGAATTGCTGAGAGTAAGGAGAAAAAAAAAAAAAAAACTTTTTTTTTTAAAAAGGCCCAAATTTGGTTTTAGCCAAAATAAATATTCCACTTGATGCTTTTAAACACTTGCTGTAGAAAGAAACAAAACAATACAACAAAGGCATAATTTCCTGCTTTAAAAAGTTTGGTCACTGAGTAGTCCCATTCTGAATAGCCACTAAGTTTGATTTTTGAGTATTTAGCATCTGGAATATCTAGAAATTATCCCTAACTGTGTGTGACTGAATTAATTGGATCATGAAACTAATCATTCACACAGTCAGCTTGGTAGATCGTGTTTCTAGTTACATTAGTTTAGTTCAAGAGACTAATTCAAGAGAAACTGGAATATAAAAAGATTAACCTTGAATTATCTGCTGTGGTCAGAGGTAACCAATTTGAAAAGCAAAATTGGTTTAACATTCATATATAACCATTTCTATAGCAGAGTTTGATTTGTACTGTGTGGTACAGATTGTATCTTATGACTTAAAGGTTTCTACAAGTAGTTTTTGCTAAAGTATTCTCTGGAACAAAAAGATTAAATCCTGTTGTACTTGTGTATCCTCTTCATCATAAGAAGGGCTGAATACTGGTGTATCACAAGGTCGATAAGATCTAAAAACCAGAGGAGTAATTCTTTTTATTTAAGACTAACTACACAAAAATAATGCAGTCTTAGGGGAATTTTGAACAAAAATTTGGACAATGACTCTGTGTGGTTATTGCATATTCAAGTGACCTCATTAAGACTATTTTAGCCATTTTCACAGGGATTTCTAATTATGTGTATGCAAAGTGATCATTATTTTTCTTTTTTTATACTAAATTTCTAAATCATGTAATATGTTGGCATAATTTACATTCTATGCTTTCTACTAGTAAATATTTTCTTCATATATACTTGTGTGTATTTACATCCAAATAATATTATTTAGAGAGCTTTTCACAGGAGTAAAAACGATTTAAAGTGAATGCTGTTTTTTTTTTGCTATTTTTCCCCAAATAGAAGAACTGATTTCTTTTTCATATCCTCATTTTGAAGTAATCCTATCTCTTCAAAAGTGATAATGGATGTAAATTTTGGTAGGCATTCTGATTTATAGCTAAGGAATGACATAGAATTTGTTTAAATTAGAGAAGCAAGCTAACCTGCTGAAGGACTGATTAAAAATAATGTATTGTTTCAAAATTTTTAGTTTGCATTGTATTGACTAATCTGTTGCAATAGTACATCTTCTAACATGCAGAGCTCTTCTTTTGTTATCTTTACATAGCTTAGTTTTTTGTGGTTACTTTTGCTGCTTTTGCATTTTTTTTAAAACCACATCTTCCATTGCTTTAGGCTGTTATCTAGGCTAGATTATTAGGTCAATAAAGAGAAAAACAGGGAATTTTCATCTTATAAAGCTACTGTTAGCGAGACGCAAAGAAGAGCAGAAGGCACAAGGAAAGGTTTCTGGAGAGAGATTTGAAATTGGTAGAGAGCTAGTTTGCTGAAGGGGCTGTTATACACTAGCAAAGCCCAAAAAGGAATCAGGATGATGCTAGAGGAGAACCAAGTGCATGAGAGAGCTTATGTGAAACAGTTTTGCAAGCCTCTTAAATATATTACTCAGTATAACTCAGTATGAGGTTATATTACAGAATCTTTTAAAAAGTACCAATACTGGGAAGAGGTTTGACTTTGGAACTAAGTATATGATATTATGTTAATAGATTTTGAAGCCAAAGTCAATAGTTGACAATTGCAATTATTTTTTCTGAAACGATCTTAGTTAGTTAAATAGTGTGTGACAACTGGGAAATAATATTTAAGTCTCAAGACTAAAATACAATAATTCTTGTGTATCCAAAGCATTACCTGTTGAAAAGCAAGAACGATAAATATTTGCCATTTGTCTTATAGCATAAGGACATAAACAAATAATTATATCAAATGACCCACCAATAACTTGTTTATTCCTCAGTTTTCCTTGTTGCTCCTCAGTTATTACTGAGGAAATGAATAAAGGAAACTAATGGGTTAAAAAAATAATATTAATAAAAGAGAGAATATATAAGTAGGAAACTCTCTTGAAAAATAATAAAAAAAGATTCATAAATGTAATCTCCAATTCTGGTAGTTGTTTAACCCATACTTGCCAAATCCCCTACAGTGTTGCAAACTTGCTAAGCATAATAATGTACCTATGTAATGAGTCAGAGCTCTAGTTAGCAAACAAGTTTGTGAGTGATTCTCTTAGATGGGTTGAAAATAGCTATAAAAAAGAAAATTTGGATGTGTCATTGCTTCTCTAAGACACTACTGGGAAGAATTTTTGCGCTGTGACTGATTTCGGATGAACAACAGCTTCATTTCACTCACTGATTTCAGTTGGGCTATGCTGACTTATTAGTTGCATCCCAGCATAACAAGGCATGCTGAACATATATAGGCTTTTCTTTCATTTAAATTTACACAGAAGGAGAACTTGGTGAGTTACTGCACTTGACTTGGTTTTAATATTTTTAAAGAAATATAATTTAAATATGTTATTTTTGTAAATTTAGCTGTTTTGAATGATCCAGATTATTTTTGCACCACTTCTCCTGAAATTCAAATTATGTACATCCTGAAAATCATATATCAAAACAATTACATTTTTACATCATACATGAAAAAATATGAATAGTATTGCACTCCTTACATTATGATAGATTGCTCCATTACAGCATAATAAATTAGAAGTTTCCATTTTATTTAGCTTTTGCAGTAATATGTTTGACCTTATTCCAGCCAGTCACCATTAAATATATATACTTTTAGGATCATAATATTGTTTTTAAGGTAGTATTTTAGACAAGCGGTTAGATTTTTCATTTTCTTTGACAGCTGTGTAAAGCAACATCTTCTAAACAGGATTAGTATCTTTGGAAAGGCATCTTATTACAGGACAAAGCTGTCTGTTAGTTTAATATGGATGGATTTTCCCTTGTGACATTTATAAACTCAGCAGACATTCTCAGTTCTGATAATCTGTAAGGACTGTATAGAGAAACATTATTATACACTAAAACTACCACTAATACAGATTTATTAATAAGCCCTGTACCTATTCAAAACACAGTATTAATTTTTGAAATCTTTTCAAAAACTGAGATTTTCTTTTCAACAAGATTTATATTTATTAATTCTCATGCTTCAGGTAGTCTGATACTTCTTTTCAGGGACTGGAAAAGAATTTTAATAGTAGGAGAAAAAATAACTTAGCTAATATCCTTTTGCATACTTCTGAATAGAAGTTAACTATACTTGAACATGAGAAGTAGAGCAGCATGTACTCACTTTTACTACTGTTTAGAATTTGGTGGGTCTTATTCTTCTACTGACAGGATTTGAAGATGAGTGTAAATCAAGTGCAAATTTCCTCTGTAAGGGAGTACCTTGGCTCTATTTATTTGTCTTTCTCTGTAAGGTAACAGGGAGGTCTTTCTGCTGTTATTTGGACAATGGCACTTATAAAGCAGAGGAGAAAACCTATTCTGGTCAAGGGTGGTGTAGATGGATAGAGTGGATATTCTATAAAACTTTATGGACTGGATGTTTGAGCTGTCTGAGATGCAGAGAATCTTCATTTGATTATTCAAAGTTACTGGGTCTGAAGGCGGGCCTTTTCAGCCTGTAGAAGGGAAGGCACTGCTGCCTTCCACTGACTAACAGAGATGGATGAAGCAGATGAGACCAGACTGTCTTCAAAGGTGAAAGTCAAAGGATACACAAATCGCAGCAAGGGAAACCCAAAGGAAGAAAAACAAAAACAAAACAAAATACTCTCAAAATAAAACAAAACAACAAAAACAAACAAACTAACAAAAGGAGCTTAAAGAGGGTAAGAATTGGAACAGGCTGCTTAGAGGGATCTGGGAATCTCCCTTCTTATATCTATTCAAAGCTTGAATAGACACAGCCCAGAGCAATATGACCTAACTGGGATTTGGCCTTCCTTTGAGCAAGAGCATGGATAAGGCAACTTCCAGAAATATCCTCCAGACTAAACTATTCTTTGAATCAGTATAAAGGAATACTTAGTTATACAGACTAGAAGTTTGTTTGATCATTTACTCATTTTCTACAGATAGTAGCCTATTGCAGATTGTATCACCTATGTGTGATATTTTTTTTTTTCTTGTTGTGGTTACAGAAAATTACATGCTTTGTCCTAATCACATTGGATTCACTCAGTGGCTGGCTCACAAATTACGTCTTTACTGGGTCTCTGGTGAACAGTTGCAGTCACAATGTGTTAATAAACGTATACAAAATTTACTCTGCAAATTGTACTTCTTTTGTTGTGACCGTAGTAACTGACATGCAGTGACTCATGCTTAGATCTGCACACTAGCAGTAGTGCGAACAATTTAATCCGCATTCAGATCACAAAATTCATTTTTTTCCAAGCTATATTAAAGACATCCATGAGTGCTACAGCTCTGTGTTAAGTGCTTGTTCTATCATATACTGTAAACTTATAGTTTCAAATGCAAATAGATTTGTAGTTATGTGATCATAGAATCATAGAATGCTGAAGGTTGAAAGGGACCTCTAGAGATCATCTAGTCCAACCCCCCTGCACACGCAGGGTCACCTAGAGCACGTGGCACCGGGCTGCGTCCAAGCGGGTTTTGAAGATCTCCAGAGAACGAGACTCCACAACCTCTCTGGGCAGCCTGTTCCAGTGCTCTGTCACCCTCACTGTTAAGAAATTTTTCCTTAAGTTCCTGTGGAACTTTTGATGCTTCAGTTTCTGGCCGTTTCCTCTAGTTCTGTTGGTGGCCACCACTGAAAAGAGGCCAGCACCATCTTCCTCTTATAGACACTGATTAGATCCCTTCTCAGCCTTCTCTTCTCCAGATGCTTATTTTATGCAGGCATTCATATGTAGTTATTCAGCAAGTTGTCTTTGACAGCAAGCAGCTGTGAGGTGTTTGCTCTTTCTGTATACCATTGAATATGGTCGATGGCTTTCAGTTGTACTTTGGTTTAGAAGGCAGCAAAAATTAATATAGAATGTTTTAGAATGTAATTTATACACAGGCAAATAAATTTAGGTTTTAGGATTAAAGCTACAGGAAAATTTTAAATCTCCTTTTATACCTTCTTATAAAAGTATTTCTAAAAGTACTTCTAAAATAAAGTATTTCTAAATATAGCTGTATGGTTGTGTTGTGAATTCAGCTATCTTGGAAGCATTTTAGAGAATAATCTTTTAAAAAAGCCGCAAACCTGTGTATATATAAAAATATATATAATATAAATATAGATATATTTCTTTTGGAAAAATGCAATTTACACATCATAGGCTCAAGGAAATGTTCATTCTGCTTCATACCTTATGAGTTAAGTGTGACTCATATTTATTCTCCTCCTGTTCTTGCTCTTAACTGAGCTACTGGCTGAAATATTCACTGGTTATTTTCTAATGTCATGTTTTCATTAGCGCTCTCTTGCTGCCTTGCAAGCAGGCTGACAAGAATAGATAGATAAGAAACTCTGCTAGTGTTAGTACTTAAATACCACAGTTTCATCCTATTAAACACTTTCCAATAATGGTGGAATAAAAAACACTAAGTTAACTTGGGTTTTGAACTGGATTTTTTAAAAGAGAACAAGTAAGCTTACTGCTTGTTTAAATATTTAATGTGGCTAAATTTTCCAGAACCACTAAGGAGAAAAGAATGGCACTATGCAAAACAGATAACAGAGCAACAAAAGTATTGTAAGCACTTCTCTTTTTGGTTGTCAGTTGTGACAGCTCGGTGTTGTTCAAATGCATGCTTATAGGAATTAATAATCTCAAAAAAAAAAAAAAAGAAAAAACTTGGATAGCACTTGATGTTGATTGTTGTGACTTTTGCATGATACATTTTAATGAGAATATTTTTTCCTTGTGCTTTCAAAATTTGCAGGTCAGATAGCTCAGACAGTTTCTCTTGTCATACTCGTCACTTATTTCCAGAAGTGGTTGATATCAGCTAGAGCTGGCTCAAGGCTTCTCAACTGAGTAGGCAAAACCCAGTTTTATATTTAGTAGGTTCTGGGAAGATAAGAGGAAGAAGCCGGGGAGTTACCAGCTGTAGCTTGGGAAGGCTGAAAGGTTGGGATAGATGTAGTTGAAGTTTTGGACAGCCAAGATGGAAAGGCTCTGCTGGGTTAGAAGGTGCTGTAAGTGGACAATCGATCTTTCTGTTCCCCAACTGAAATGATCATAGGTACTGAATGTTAACTGCTCTATTTTATCATGCCCTGTGCCTTTGGGATTGCTGCAGGACTGGACTGGGAGGGTAGCAGGAGAAAAAAACAGTGACAGCAGCTAATCCTGGGAGGGATAACTTTCTTGCTACAGGACCCGGCTGTTCCCTAAGCAGTGGTTATGAAGTGGTCGCTGTAAAAGGAATCTAGGCAAGACCAAGAGAAACAGGTAACAGAATGACTATGTATTTCTTTGTTTAGTTTTCCCTTCTTAATCACTGCATGATTTGAGTCACTTCTGGAAAATGGATTTTTATTAATTTATGTATTTATATTAACAAAAAAAATCCTTAGATGCAATTTCCTTAAATGTGTGAGAGCTACAGCATTGTATTTTTTTTCAGGCTGCATTTGTCATTCTGTCGTCTAACCATATTTCTCCAAATTTCTTTATTTTCTTTTTCTCCCACCCTCCTAACATGCACTTTTCCCTATGTAAAACTGATGTCAGAACCAAGTCTGCATAGAGTGGGCACCTGGAGAAGACACTAAAGAGAACATTTAATTCCTCTTAGAAGTAGTCCTAGAAGCACATCTAGACACATATACGCTGGCAAGTGGTAACTTGCTCCTAGACAAGGCAGACACTTTTGTGTGCATGTGCGTGTACCTTGCTGTTGAACATAGAACAAGATTGTTTCAGGCAGTAGTCTGTGTACCTGGTGAGCAAACAGAACTGTCCGTGAGTTACAGCTCTGGTACATCTATACATATTTTTTTTTGCAGAAGTCTTTCATCATTATTAACTACCTGAGTAGCCAATTTCTTCTTATGTCATCCCTTGTATAGCTCTTCTCATCAGCTGAACAGCTGTTCCAAAAGTGGGCTAATCAGTCTTTTTTTTTTTTTCTTATTTTTTCCCTTTAAAAACAATATTAGAAAGCAGGGCATTTGCAGACTTTTATTTTTACTTTGTGGATATATAGAGCAAATCTTTTACCAAGGCATCTTCAGGGTACTTGCGAGTGATTTACTGGTCATCTAAGATAGTATTAAGGCCATGAACCCAAACAACGTGAGCAATGAGAACAGAACTGATGCTAGAACTTGATATACTTGTGTTTAAGTTACAAGTTGCACTAAGTAAATAATTTCGCTAGGTGAATGCCAGTGTTCGTGTGAGAAACATATTTCTACATATATTTATGAACTTTCAATTTATCATTCAGATCAACTGGAGAGCAAAAGAAAGGTAATGTACAGGAATCCTGTATTACTTCATGGGAGCAGTCTGATTGAGCCTGCATACAAAGTTTTAAAAGTTGCTGCTTTTACGACCTTTGTGACAAGCTTGGGGCTAATTTATTCCTAGGAATCAGTTAGCTGATTGTAGATGAAGGAAAACTGTCTTTTTTAATACCTAGGTATAACTTTGGATGATATGAAGCACTGCATCTGGTTCTTGGTAGCTATGCCATATTGTATTAAGTCATGCAGCAATATTATGACAAATTGATACAATAATTTGTGACATTGTCACATCTTGATGTGCCAGTCAAGTAAGTAGAGTATCTGTAGACGAATATTGTCTGCAACTGGTCTGAGTATGTGGATTTTTTTAAAAAATAATCTATGTCATGACAAGCACAGAGAATAAGAAACCTATTTTTATATTCAACTATAATTATTAGAATTATCTTTAAGATCTTATATACTTCAAAACTGTGAATAGTAGCAAAGTGGAGTAAAAAAAGAGTAGTGCAATACATATCAAATAGAAAGAATTCTCTGGTGGAGAAAGAAATTTTAGGGATCCGTTTTGTACAACAGAATTCTTCTGTACAATAATTACAGGTGATAATGGAGTCTACAGTTTTGAAGTTCAAGAAATGCTGTCTTTGATAGGATAGATGAAACTTTGAAAATTGCAATTCTTTGGCATATCTGTTCCTCCACAGTATTCCTGATGTCAGTGCCAAAAACTTTAATTGATGTAAATTGAGCACAACAGCAAAACCTAAAAGTTCACTTTTAAAATTTCATCTCCAAGATGAATAGCAGGGAAAGATATCTGGGCACAAGTCAATTAGCAACTACCTGTTAGGTACTGGGTTCTTTAAGTACACAAAAACACATTTCTATAAATGGATCGTAAATTCTTGGCCCTATTTTTATAGCTATAGCCCTGTTCCTTCAATGCGCATAAGTATGTGAGCAACACTTAAACAATGAGGTTATTATAGATGAGGACCGTTAGAATTGATGGGTTTTTCTTTTGCTCCTATTTGGAAAATCTTGCTGTAAATAATTTTTCAATCCTATAGGTTGTGTATAGCGCAATAACTGTAAGATATCTCCTAGATTTTTGAAGGACATTGCTCAGAATGTATTATTATTTCTATCTTATAGTGCCAATACCCTTAATACCTTACGGTTTCAGTCATATTATAGCACTTCTTAAAGAAATAAAATAGCTTCTTGTATTTAAGAAAAAAAAAATCTCAGTTATTTGGTTTCTGTTGAAGACATTTTGAACATTATAACAGCTAAAGGCAATGAGGGTACAGCTAATGTGTCATTCTTTCAATTTATCTAATTGAATCACAGTAAAATTTTCACATAATGGAGCTTTAATTTTTATGTACTTCTATAGAAATAATGTGATAGTGCTACATTTTTAATATCTTCTTCCTAACTATTACTCTGCCCTGGATTTTAGAGATATGACACAATTAGAGATTTACCCTTGTTTTTATGCTCTGTTTTTATATCAGTTGGTGATCCTTTTTTTTTTCCTGAAGGAAACATTAGAAATAATGTTTTCAGTACATCTCATTTACGCTGAGAAACATGCTTTTAAAATACCTCAACCTTTTGGATCTATTAATAGCAAGTAGATGTCTCTGAGGTTGACTTCTTGACAGAAAAGCACATGTCCTTTGAGTGTCCTTTTATATCTGTAGCTCCTATTTTTTCTCAGTGTATTAATGCTGGAAAATATTAAACAGATATAGTGTTTAATCAAAAATCCCCAACATGTTATGAATTAATTGAATTAATATGTTCCTATGACCATGGCAAAGCTAAATGTACAATTACGTTATACTAAAATGTGCTTTTAAAATGACTTGTTTGTGGTTATTGTGAATGCAATTAAGTCAAGATGCCTTCAAGAAAGACAGTGGGACAGATTATAGGAACAAGGGTTGTTCTTAAAACAGCAAATAAATACTAAACTAAATCTAATAATATTTTTTGGTGTATTTTTCCTTCCTTCTTTTCTCTTTCCTCAAATATTCTTCCCTTCTCTGCCAAAAAAAAAAAAAAAGGAAAAAAACAACCTGATAAGTGGTTTTCTAACGGTTAGTGTCAAAGTATGCAGTCTTTACACTCTGAAAAAAAATTAAGAGAATATCAGAGAGAAGACTTAGATGACTTCGACATTTGATCTTGCAAAATGCAGGTATTAATTTTCTGTTATGTTAGTGAGGCTAAGAGTTCATGTACTTTAAGAATTGGACTTCTGGTGCAATATTGGGCCTTGAGTAGCCTCTTTATCTACTTCAGCATGATTGATTGCATCAAACAGGTTTAAATATAAACTGTCTACACTGATACAAGTGTGCCTATCACTAGCTTCACATAGTTTGTTTTACACATGCAACAGATTTGCTTTACTCATACTATACGTTCAAACAAAATATGAGAAAACTTTAATGGAATTGCAATTTTAGGGCAAAACTATGTCTTAGATTGTGACTGTATGTAAAAATATCTGGCTGGTGTAAAATTTAAGCAACAAAGTTTGAGATTTACCCACTTTGAAAGACAGACTGATATGGAGCTTCATAACAGTTCCAGGAAGTCTCAGTGCCTTGTGGTAATGCATAGCTGAGCCTAAGTACCTTAGAAAGCAATCCTAATTATGCTATGAAACTATCACAGTGGAAGAAGTCATATCTGGTTTTTCTACTTTTACAAATGTTCCTAACTGAGCAAACAGCCCAACATCCTTTTTTTCCATGTGCATTTCCTAGCAACTTATATTGTCATCTAGATATTCAAAATTAATGTTAACAAGACAGGAAAGGGTTATGATTGTTTTTTTAAAGAGAGAGCCATGTGACAGTAGGATTCTTACAAGAAGAATGTTAACACAGCTAATGAAATAAAAAACTGCAAATTGCATTGTAAAAAGAAAAGCTCTATGAGTTCAGTATTGGTTCAAAAAACAAGCAAACATATAGTGGGACGTCTATGCTCATTGTTGGCATAACCAAACATAGTAAGTAGTATCAGGAGAAAGAAAATTTTGTTAATTTTTGATTGATCTCTTCATCTATTATATTAAATAGGCCTGTTGGACCCTAAGGACAATGATACAACAAATAATGTGTCTCTCTCATGCATGGAGGAGGAAGGGCATGCAAAGGTGAGTGAGTGAGCAGGTTTGTAATAAAGACCAAAGAAGCTTTTGCATGAAGTTGCCAGGAAACCTAGAGTCCAGATAAACTATAATTAATTTTCTGCCATTGGTCAAATTGGTTGAACTTAGTACAGTAAAGTACAATTTTCAAACAACATAAAAAATTGTGAAAACTAGAAAATTGTGTTTTATATGGGCGGGCTTCACAATTTAAATTATATGGTTATAGATGCAAGTGTAGCATACTTAGAAAATAAAGAATATTGGCTTAACCTTTCCTGATCGCCCATGGAGAGAGACAGCCATTACTAATTCAGAGTTGCAAAATAGTCTTGAATTAAACTTGAACTTGAACTTGCATGGAAATTACTATGCTATAGTTTGCTTCATTACTATGTAAAGAAATTATTTGGAAAAAGGGGAGTGTCATAACACTGTTCTTACCTTTTTTTTGGTGAATAAAAGGTTGACGATGAGAGCGAAACTTGACCCTGTAACTGGCACTAAAATTTGTTTTGATTCTGTACAGCTCAGGGTATATAATCCCTGAAAATGCCTAATAGCAGAGCTATGATTCTTTTATTCAGTCTCACAGTATAATTTATCCTATTCAAGATAAATACATGATAGTTTTAAACTTCTTCACCCCTGTAGCCTCAACAAGTACATTATTTTCAGCACTTACTAAGAAGAGACGAGCACCCAGACTGTGTTTCAGCACTTAACTAAGAAGGAGACGGGCACCAAGACTGATCAACTGGTAAAGCATGAGGCTGTCCAGGGGTGAGGCTGCATGGAGTGCCATAGCCTGACAGTTCCTTTGGACAGCCTGGGGGAGAGCAGCTGTGTGAGGTGTGAGCAGGTGGAAGATCTTCTCAGCATGGTAGTTGAGCTATGAAAGGAGGTTGAAAGGCTAAGAAGTATCTGTGAGCTAGAGAGGGAGAAACAGGGCATCAGAAATCGTACTGCGACAAGTGACTACAGACTCCATCCCTCAGCTAACACAAGGGGGAATAAAGCAGCACCACAATGTATGGATAAAAGTCCAGGCTCACAGTGGAAAGAAAAAACCTTTTCCCATCTTACCCAATCCAGTACCCCTAGCCAATAGATAAGAGGCCCTGGAGGAGGAACGGCAATCAGGGGGATAGGGTAGGTGAGAATCCCTCTCCTCCAAAATTAGTAACACAATCAGAAAGACAAACCCCGTGTATTGTTACTACAGGTATGAGAGAGAAAAGGTGGGTTATAGTTGTGGGCAATTCCTCAATTCAGGGTATGGAGGGTCCAAAATGTAAGTGTGACTCCCCTTTAAGAGAGGTCTGCTGCCTTACTGGGGCCCAGGTTAAGGATGTCACCCTGAAACTTCCCAGTCTGGTTAGACCCACTGACTTTTATCCATTGCTGGTAGATACCTACATGTGGGAGGAGAAGAAGGGGCAATGAGCAGCCTGAGGTCGATCAAAAAGGGAACTTAGGGAATTGGGGCAGACAATTAGGAACTCAGGCACGCAGGTCATATTTTCTTCCAATCTCCTCAGTGCAGGCAGCAATATAGAAAGAAATAGGAGGATATTGTCCATTAACATGTGCTCTGTGGCTGGTGACATTGCCACAACTTTGTTTCTTTTTGGTAACAGAAAACCTTACATAGCAACAGTCATGATGGAATCTAATGGGATCCATCTTTCTCAAAGCCGGAAGAGAACCCTGGGACATGAGCTAGCAGGGCTCATCGAGAGGGCTTTAAACTAGATTTGAGAGGGGAGAGGGGTATCATCAGGGAAGCAAGTTATGGGGTAGGCAATGGCCTGTCATACAACTCACAGCCACCTAACTATAACCTGTGTAGGGTGCCCTAAGCCTGAAGAAGCCAGATGGGAAAAAAAGAGAACTTCTGAAGGCCCACATGGTCAAGTTCCAGCTGTCCCAACTAGAAAGAGAGGCATATTGGGTGCCCAACTCAAATGCCTCTATGTAAATGCACGTGGCATGGGGAATAAACAAGGGGAATTGGAGATGTGTGTGCGTTTGCAGGGCCATGATCTCATCGCACTTCCTGAGATATGGTGGGATAGCTCTCATGACTGGAATGTGGCCGTGGATGGCTTTAGTCTTTTAAGAAGGACAGGCCAGGAAGGTGAGGTGGCAGAGTTGCTCTTCACGTGAGAGAGTAACTGGAATGTATAGAGTTCAGCATAGAGGAGGACGAAGCACGAGTTGAGAGCCTGTGAGTGATGATTAAAGGGCAGGCCAACAGGGGCGACACTGTCATGGGAGCTTACTATAGGCCATCTGATCAGGGAGAGGAAGTGGTAATGGAGGATGCAAAGAAGGCAGAGTTACTAAATGCCTTCTTTGCTTCTGTCTTTATTGCTAAGGCTAGTCCCCATGAATTACAGAGCCTGGAGACAAGAGAGAGAACCAGGACAATGGACTTTCCGCTGGACGAGGAGAAATGGGTTAGGGATTGTTTAGGCAAACTGGACACCTGTAAAACTATGGGTCGCAATGGAATGCACCCAAGAGTGCAGAGGGAACTGTCAAGGGTTATTGCTCAGTCACTCTCCATCATCTTCGAGAGGCCATGGAGGGCAGGGAAGGTGCCTGAGGATTGGAAGAAAGCCAGTGTCACACCAGGCTTCAAAAACTGCAAGAGGGAGGAACCGGGAAACTACAGGCCAGTCAGCCTCACCTCCATCCCTGGAAAGGTGATGGAGCAGCTTGTCCTACAGACCATCTATAGATATGTCAAGGAAAAGAAGGTGATCAGAAGCAGTCAGCATGGACACCAAGGGAAAGACGTGTTTGACAAACCTGATAGCCTTCTACAGTGAGGTAGCTTAGGAAGTTCAGGAAGCGTGGACTGGACGAGTGGACAGGTAGGTGGATTGAGGACTGGCTGGATGGCAGAGCCCAGAGGGTGGTGATAAATGGGGCAGAGTCTGGTTGGAGGCCTGTGGTCAGTATTGGGCCCAGTGCTGTTCAACTTGTTCATCAATGACTTGGACGAGGGCACAGAGTGCACCCTGATAAAGTTTGCAGATGATACCAAACTGGGACAAGGGGCTGACACTCCAGAGGGCTGTGCTGCCATTCAGAGCGACCTAGACAGGTTGGAGAGTTGGACAGAGAGGAACCTCATGAGGTTCAACAAGGACAAGTGCAGGGTTCTGCACCTGGGGAGGAATAACCTCAGGCACCAGTACAGATTAGGCGTTAACCTGTTGGAAAGGAGCTCCGCAGAGAGGGATTTGGGAGTCCTGGTTGACAACGTTAACCATGAGTCAGCAATGAGCCCTCATAGCCAAGAAGGTCACGAGGGATCCTGACCTGCATCAGGAGGAGTTTTGCCAGCACGACAAGGGAGGTGATCCTCCCCCTCTACTCAGCTCTAGTGAGACCACACCTGCAGTACTGGGTGTAGTTCTGGGCTCCCCAGTACAAGAAGGACATTGAGCTTCTAGAGAGGGTCCAGCGTAGGGCCACGAAGATGATTAAGGGACTGAAGCATCTATCTTAACAGGAAAGACTAAGCGAGCTGGGCCTCTTTAGTCTGGGGAAGAGAAGGGTGCGAAGAGATTTGATCAACATGTTCAAGTACCTGAGGGGTGATTGTAGGGAGGATGGGGCCAGGCTCTTCTCTGTGGCAGCCAGTGACAGGATGAGGGGTAATGGGTACAAGTTGAAACACAGGAAGTTCCACCTCCATGTGAGGAAGAACTTCTTTCCTGTGAGGGTGGCAGAGCCCTGGAACAGACTGCCCAGGGAGGTTGTGGAGTCTTCTTCTCCAGAGATCTTCAAAATCCGCCTGGATGCCACCCTGTGCCTCATGCTCTAGGTGACCCTGCTTGAGTGGCGGGGGTGAACTAAATGATCTCTGGATCATCCCTGGAGCTCCCTTCCAACCTCAACCATTCTGTGACTCTGTGATTATTTGGTTGTTCTCTTTTCCTTTGAAAACTGTTAGTTTATTCACAAAATAAGGAGCAATATAATACCTGCAGTTTACAAGTTCAAAGTATTACTAATGCAGTGAATTCTAGATTTTCTATGTAAGTTTACAAAAATGTTAATAAATAAAAAGACATATAAAACTAACAATTCCCATCACTCTTTTATGAAATTGTTTTGAATGGCCATTTCATATACAATTCTGGATTCAAAAGAACAAAAATAGGACCACTTCTCTCAATGGTAGAAAACTCCAAGAGACACAGCCTGATCACCAATAAGATTTACAATGTACCTCAGAATATTGGAAACACCATCAATAATTAGATTGTCATTTTAATACATTGGTGTTTCTTTTCTGTTACTCACATTTAATTACAGGAAAGAAAGCTTTAATTATTCTATCATTAATAATATAGTCATTTAAAAGATTTAATAATTCTATAATGAATAATGCAGTCATTTAGCAGATTTTTCTTTGTAAATTTGGAGCATTTTTAGTATAAAAATTGAGGTTTTGCCATTTAGTAAAAGTTGATACAGTATTTGGACTAGGGAAAATACATCCATTCTTGAGAGCATTCTACAATGTATCTTCTTTTTAACTCATAAACATCTTAATTAAAAAAAAGCAAAGCAAGTAGACATGATTGTCAACAGCACTGCTTCTATTTAAGACGAGAAAGATTTATGCAGTAAGTATCCTTAAGCAAGATCAAGCAAAACAGATTTGTGAAGTATTTGTAATGAAATTAAATGCTTCCAAATCCTTTAAACAGTTCTTCTACCGTTCTTACTCTCTGTTTAACACTTAAATATATAAACTCATATCCACGCACATTTTTATGTAATTTGAATGTCAGATTAAGGAAATGGAGGGATATCTCATAGCATTTCTCTGGATATGTACTCAAGAACAGAAATAATCAGACAAAAAAGAGGTGAAGATACCTTAGAATTGCCTACAGGCTTCTGTAAGGTATTCTAGACATTATTCTTACATTTGTGGTGTGAGATGACTAAAATACTAACTAACTGCCTTGTCTCACGTGTTGTGTTACATTTAGCCTGAAACATTTCTGGTAAGATTGTGAAGCCATATGCTCGTGTTAGTATTAAAATAAGAGACTTCCCAAGAAAACCCAGATGATATTCAGTAGGCCTATTTCAGCTTCCTTCTGCTTTTGTTTTCTAATATTAACCTTTCTTTTGAACAAAAGTAGCGGCAGTTCTTCCTTTAGTAATCTTCCAACAGACGTTCAAATCATTTTTGATTTTGACCTGAGGTAGACTAGTTGTATCCTAATATTATTCCTTTATCTTGATGAAATCTGAATAGTTTTAATAAACAGGTGTTTTCTCAGTTCTTTTTTTTTTTTTTTTTTGGCTGTTTGTTAGGGACCTTAAATCTATATAGAGAATTGCTATATATGGGTCTAAATAAAAGTTTTGACCTTTCTAATATGGATACAGTTATCCGGCAAAATGTTTGTCTGAATAGCAGAGCAGAATAGAGAAGAATGGAGGAGAGGATAAACATCTATGATCCGGATAGTAAATATTAAAATAACTTTTTATACAATACGGAAAATATATTGACAATCTCTAATAAAAGTTTAATAATTTCCTATTCTTCTTTTAAAGATGGAAACTGGCCTTAACAAAACCTGTTTCTCAACAAGTTATTTATTCATTGGCATAGACTTTAGGACTTTTTCGTACGTGTGGTGTGAGGAAAACTATCTTTCAAAGCAGATCGTTTTAAATGTTGAAGGGGGGAGTGAAAAGGGGGATGCTTGTGCCTGTAAAATCTGAATCTAGACCAGTTATCTTTTGTTGATGCCTGCTGATAAAAATCTAGTTTGGATGACACTTGGATTTGAGGAAATTATGATTTGGCTTGAAGTGTGGCACTTCTTCACCTGAATATCATTGGTGATACCACAAAAGAATCACATACCTGTTCAGAATAAAGCTGCCAGGTCCCTTAGCACATGTAGGTCTGAGATTTCTTTGAAATATAGCTTTAAATATGACTTCTGTGGTATCTGCCCAGGTATTCAAAGAGTTGGTGTCTTATTATTTTTATTTTTTAATTTTTCAAAGTTTGGCACAGAAAAAACTATTAATGAAAAACATAACTTTTTGGTTTTTTTTTTTTTGTTTTCCAAATACTTAGATGTACTTAGGTATATTTCACTGTCCACCACCCTCCAGTGGTGACTCATCTCCCTTTGATTCCTGAAGACTGGTAAAGTTATTTTTGAAATATGAATATTTCTCTTGAAATATGAAAGTGAATAGAATGAACAACAGTAAACAATCATAAACAATGAAAAAAAATGCTATAGGAGTATGGACAAATGAGATAACAAAAATAATCTCTGATTCACTTTCTGAAAAATGAATTTTAAAAAAGATCGTGCATGTAAACCAAAAAGAAAGCACCCACAAAGGATGATAAAGAATTTTAACCTTACACTTGAACTGTTTATCAGCTAGGTACATTTCCCCATGATAATTGCTTTCCATGTGTCAGCTTCTGTGTGTTACTCTAACTCAGCATAATATCCCTCAATTCATTCCTGTTTTTCAGCTGTCTCCAAGTCACAATAATGACTCTTTGGCAAATTTTATCACGTCTTCAGGTCCATAGTTGTTTGACTGTCTTTATAGATTTCCCATTTGGAGTATGTGACCTTTTAAAATTGCAGTCACTCTACACATCTTCTTCAAAACAAAATATTTATCCATCAGAAGATAGATACAGGTAAAATAACAAAGCACCAACCTATGTGTTATCTCAGTTAAAACAACATTAAAAAAGGTAAAAGTTTCAGGAAAATGTTAGCTTTTCACATATCTATCTTTCTCTTCTCCCTCTTCCTTCTCTTCTTCCTCACCCGCGGAAGACACATGTAGACATAGCCTCAGACTTGAATGTGGCTATTGCTTTGACCTAGCAGGCATAGTCCCATGTTTCTGAGTGTCTTTGTTTATACCCCTTTTTGTTTATAGGCCAGCTCTTTACACACATCATATTTTTGATGATATTTCCTGAAATGGTTGAATTAATTTAACCTAGTGATCTGAATCCAGACACCTAGAGCTGCTGTTTCTCCATCTGTTTAATTGTTGGAATTGGTAGATATGAGGTAGTGCTTGATTCCTGGTTATTCATGGAATGCTTCTAGCTGGACTCAGTCATACTGCAATGTTGTATCAATCTGTGCAAACATTTAGGAAATATTACAAATATTCCCCACATTCCTCATGGGCATATTTTTTTCAAAAAACTTGATGGAAATCAAAATCTGTGTGTTGTGTCCTTAAAAACAAACAAACAACCAAAAACTTTATTCTTCACTTTATTCCTTCTTCTAACCTTTCACAAAGAAGCCAGTTTCTTTTTATGTGTAAACTTACTGTTTGTATTCTCCTTTCTAACTAATCAATATGTTTGAGATCTCTTCACATTACAGGACTGATTATCCCCTCATGCACTGCACAAACCCGTACCCAATTATTTATTTACTTTTGGCACTTCTTTATCAGTGTTCAATGTTAAGTTCCTTGCTTCTCCCCCTAGGGCATACCATACACTAGAGACTCAGATTAATGTAGTTTCAACTAATAGTTCTGAGACAGGATTCTTGTTGTTTTAAATAAAACATTTTTTTTCCTGCAATTTCAGAAGAAGAAAGAAGAAAAAGATGAAACAATTAGTGCCAAAAACATATGTAGGAGAATGTTGTGTATCTTCCTGCCTTTGATCTTGGACCTACTGAATCTTCTTATCTACTGCAATCCTTCTGTCGTGCTCTTGACCTATCTTGGAATAACTGAAGGTCCCCATAAATGTACTGTCCATTAAAAACCATGGAAAAAGTCACATGCTTTGCTACATATGTTTAAGGTAGTAAGTTATAATGATTCAAATTACAGAAGTGCAAAAATGACAGGCATGATAATCTGTGGAACTACTGTAACAGACGCTACCACATCTGTTAAAAGCCAGCAGCATGTCATCAAATGGAAAATAAATGCCTTTCCTTTAGCACTTTTTCCTTTTAGTACTTTTGTATATTACATGACAAAATAGCAGAACAAATTATGTTCTCTACCTCATTAACCAAATACATTCGCTGGAAAAAAAAAAAAAAAAAAAAAAAAGATATGGACATATGGGCATAATATGGGCATACTGGAACAAGTTCCATGGAGGATCAGTGTCAGAGGCCTAGAGCAGATGGCCATACAAGAAGACACTGAGACCCTTATGTTTGGTCATCCTTAAGTGGAGACTAAGGAGGTGATCAGACTATCTGCATTCTTCAGACTATCTAATGGGAATACTGTCCATGGGTTCAATTTATTGATAGAGGATCTTGTTTGTATTTTAAGAAAGACAAAATAAGCTAAGGAATCCTGTATCTTTTGAAAATGTTTGTCTACTGGCAAATACCTGAATGAATGCTGCAGAAATTAGAAAGAAACACTGGACCAAAGGAAAAATGTCTAAACTAAAGAAATGAATGAAATATATGACCTATTTTAAAAGTCTTAACTATTTGTTTAAAAGAGTTTCAGGATAATTTTGTCTTTGGCTCCGGTACTACGTCCAGAATTTACACATGTTGTTATTGACTTTCACAATCTTTCACAAGAGATAATTTTTTACTTTACATTAAAATGAGAGGAAACTCTGCGAGGCAAAACTAAGGATAAATTCATCATCATACATTGAATTATTTAAAGTCTGTGTTAGCTTGAGAAAGAATTGATAAAGTATCCTTAAAAAGCATGTTGTATAAACAGTGCATTTTCAAAACACAGGAAAAATAGAAATGTAATTTAAACAGAAAAGCAGAATAAAACAAATTGTAGAGAAATGGATGATAATGTAATGCACTTAGACATGAGCATTAAAAGTTCCCTTCTTTGTCAATTCTGAGAGCTATTGCACATTCCAGTGTTATGAAAGGAGAACAAATACACTTGAATGTGATGCTAGATTTAAGGGATCTCTGTTTTGTTCTCCTTTCCCCCAGACGCAAATATTCTGTTTCATTTCAAAGGTATGAAGCAGAGGCGTACAACTGTCCTGCTGATCTGAAAGAGTTAACTTAGAAGCACTAAACAAATCTATTCATTTAAATTAGTTACCTGTGCTTACTCAGGTTTGCCTATTTTACAGCACTTGGCTGTTGGCCTTATTGGAGTTTTCTGTAGGGACACTTTCAGTTGGTTGGCTGTTGCTAGTGGAAAAGACCTTTTTAACAACAAGGAGAGACACTTCCTGGGCTGAAAAAAAATATGCTTCAAAGATCTTTTAAGGCAAAATGCATTTTTAAGACATATTTTAACTACTTTTTTAATTTTGAAAGAAAATGTTCATTTTCTTATTCTGTCCATATCAATGCCTTTTTCTGCTTCATGATTAGGATAAATAATAAAACTAAGAGTTTTGAGGATTTAAAATAAGCTGAGCTGAAATGCAAGTAGGGTTACAGTTTTAAATTGCTTAAAAAAACATGTAATGGAAAACTCTGAATGAGATTAATTTTTTGGACTGATTTTGAAAGTGGTGAGTGTGTGTGTGTGTGTGTATCCAGACCTGTGGGCTTTTATAGATATATGGTATTTAGATGCTGAGATAGACGTTTTGTATTTATGGTAGAACAATAAGCCATAGATGATCCTGGCTTCTCTTCTAGTGCAAATGGAGTTGCATCTACTTAATTCTGCAATGGAGAAGTCTCTTTAATTTCCACGGGCATCCAATGAAGAACTAGATCTCTGCAGTTTCTTTTTTGTCCACTTATTATTTAAGTGAAGAGAGACTTTCCCATTAACTTCAATAGTTGCTGAGCTTCAGGCTCTAAAGAAGACTTTACTGATGAAATAACAGGGAAAAAAGTTTATGAATAACATATGCATTCAAAGTAACTTTAAATAAAGCTTGAAGCATTACTTTATTTATTGCCAGTGATAAAGTATTTAAGCAAGAAACTAGCATTTATTTTCATGTGTCTTAGCAGCATGAGTAAGTTCTAAAATCATGGATTAAAATTCAAGTCACCTTCTATTCATGCATAGCAAGAGTAAGGGGAAAAACATATTCAAATTTGGCTAGACTAGGTCAAGTACTGAACTAAGTGTGTGTAATGTCATTTGCATTGCACAATGACAAATTGCACAGTGATAAGTAGGTACTGGAACTTGAAAAGATTCAAGCATGCCCACAAAGTTTCTATTTGCATTTCTGATTAAAACCATCTATATTTGCTAATGTCTAAAATGGGAGAAATTGAATATTATGCCAAAATAATCTTGTAATCACCTAGTTAGAATCTTCATGGATTTTATCAAAAGAAGTATTTGATTTCCATACTAAAATCTCCTACAAGAACATTAAGTTCTTAGCAATTTCAGTGAGCAGAGTGACTGCTATCTATGAAATAATGTAAATGTTCCCTGGTACCTGGTTTCATTTTCTGATACTGAGGGCAATTTGCACACTTAATATGTAGTCTGTTATACTAAATTTACTGTTGTCCATAATAAGTTGTCTCTGTCCCAGCAGCAAGATGGTCACCTTGGCCTTAGCACAGAAAACATCCTACAAGTTTTAATCCTGTCAGCAACATACTCTCGGTGCTGCAGACACACCATTCTCTAATCAAACCTGTTTAGGGCTTGTTGTCCTGTCTGCAGCTGCTTACAGAGGTTCAATTTCACGCACTGCCAGACGGAAACACTGAGTGTTTTGACAGTCAGCCACTTTGCCTCTTATATCTGCCTTTATTGTGTCTTAAAATGCTGAGGCTTCTGAGATTCCTGTTATTTCTGCTTATGTTTATGCTGTGACATTTCTCAGGCATTGTGAGATCTACTCAATTTCTCCAGCTTAATCTGTCAAAGTCTCCACTCTCTCAAGGCTCAGTATCACGATGGATCCTCGTGTCTGGCTCTGGTGCTAGTGGTACTGGTGAGCCTGCTGTCAAGCCTTCCCTGGCTGTTCCAGCACAGATATGATAGGGAACAGAGTTCAGAAACTGTTCCTTAGGTCATGTGTTCTTTTTGGTATCAAGAAGAGATTGACTGCTGAGGAAACTGTGTATTTCTGATGGTATGGCATTGCGCAGTGAATGCAGCATCCCACAGGAGCCAGAGCTGAACATCATATGTAAAAAAAAGCATTTTTTTTCCCTTGGCACTAAGCCTTTTTTTGGTGTGGAAAATGAGTTTCCATTGCTCTCTTGAGCTTTGCTATCCCTGACTTTCACTAGTTAGGGAGGCAATCAGTTTTGGGTCTTCATCTACAGTACAGGGGGACACAGAGTGTATGATCTAGACCATTGACCTGCAATGTGTCAACAATTTTAATGAGATCCATAGTCCTTTTTGCCTATTGCAGAGCCCCTAAATATGTAGGACATTTGGTGGAATTTTAATTCTTGTTTCAGTATTCTCTATGCGTACATCAGCTGTAGCTGTAGATCTATCAATCCCTCTTGTGAACCCTCATAAGCATGAGACACCGACTAGATTAATACATATTTTGAGTATGTCTGCTCTTTATGAGCAATCCACAAGGTATCCTTTTCATATCCATGGGTGTCATCTTGCAGAAGGGAACTTTCCCTGGCATGTGTCAGTTCCCTTACTATGTACAAGACTCTTCTAAAAAAATGCTAGTTGTCATAGGACTAAAGTGTGCCAGGAGCTACTTAAAAAATTACCTTTGTATAAACTATTGGTGCATTGGGAATGCTCTTGAGTGCTACCTAATTTGCTAGTACAGATATACTTTGTGATGCCACCTGAACTTGGGTGTTAAGTGCTTTATTATATCTCTATGGCCTGTAGAGGTATGTGGGCCTAGGTATTTGGGTTCCTTTAATTAGAGTTCTTATTGATTAAAACTCCTGATTCAGATATTTAAATTGTGCCTCAAATTAGTATGAATATATCCCCTATCATTTGCATTCTTCAAAATATTTAAAAAAAAAAGAAAATCAAATAAATGAGCTGTTGCAGGAGTACACAGAAATGATGTATGTTAATTTCTGCATCAGAATATTGCTGCCGCAAATTAAGACTTCCAGTTCTTTTTCTTCTCTAAGTCGATTCTAATACAAGTCTAAATGTTTCAAATAAAAAAGTTTAGGTCTTTTTTTAATGTGACTACTGAACCAGACAATTATTATAACAATGATATATCTTACACCATATGAATAATTAATCCCTATTTCTATTTGGTATTCTCTTGCATATGCTTCCAAAGATTGAGTTATTCCTCTTTACTAACATTAGTCAAAGGAATGATCTGTATTATGAGTCACTCATAACAGCTTTCAGAGTTTGCATTCAGCTTGGTCCCTAAATCCTTTTCAGGATCATTTCATGTGATAGTCCCATCTTTTATTTCCTATGGTGTGTACGCTCTTTATTTCTAAATATGATTTGCATTTAACTAGATTCAAAATGCATATTGAAGATTTTAATTTTAAACTTAATATATTTTTTGCAAAAAAAAAAAAAAAACTTGCTGCATTGTAAGCAATTGTTTGAGGATTGGTGAAGACCCCGGATGATGCTATTGTAAATTGTATTTTATGTAGTGCTTTCTGGCATAAATATTTCCATTGCACTTTGTCATAACTGCACTTTATTTTCCCAAGAAGACTAATTTCTCCATGATTTGTTTCTTTAACATAAACTGCAAAACCAAATTACTTTTTTAGCTATTTTAGTTGTAAAAGTAATTTGCAACTTTAAAATGCTAACATTATTAGCCCACTTTAGTCCATCTGTAATTTCAATTTTCATTACAAATTATTTTTTTATAAGGAATTCTGTAGCTTTTTTCTTTTCTTTTTTTTTTCCTTAGCACTCCTTCAATTTTTTCCCTAGATATAAAAGCATTATAAATTTTATCTTTCCTGAAAATAAAAGTGGAAGTTTACTTTTGTCTTTTTTTTCACAACTTTTATTTTTCCCTTTGGTAGTGTGCTAACTGCTCCAAATTTAGGGGATATAACAAATCTAATGTGAAACAAACTTGTAAAGGAGACTTGTAAACTGCATTTTGATCTTTAAACATCTGAGATTAGGGTACAGGAAATACGGTGAAAAAGAAGTAAGTAAGTGGCCTGATTTTTTTTTTAATACAGTGTTTTCCTTATTCATTTGTCATTTTATTTTCCATTTAATGAGATCTTCAGATTAAAAAGGTAATAAATTATTGTCTTAAAGGACAAAATCCAAAACATTAAATTTACAGAGAATCTTTTACCAATGCTACATTCCTTTTAAAATTTTCATATGAAATAAAAACTGATGGAAAAAATAAGCCAGTAGAATGGTATAACTATTCTCTATGAGAATCATGGTAATTTCTGCAGAACCATTTTTCTTCACAAAATTAGACTTTCCAGCTGTCATTTTATTTGTTACATTAATTTATTTCATACCAATCTTTTAAATAAGTAGTGTTTATCTTTTCAAACCACAGGGGGCATTTCAGTGATTTCTAAGGTTCAGTCTTGCAAGAATGGGAATTTGGCCCTAGTCTAGTCATATATTAAAACATATAATATAATCGAGAACTCCAAAGACTCAAAGAGGTACTAGGCTGGCTAGGCTACAAAGCAAAAAAATGAAATAAGTTACTCAGCCTTGTAAATTCATAACATATGGTATCAGGTGGCTTTTTTAAAAAACATTTTTTGTGTGTACTTACAAGTCATAAAGTTCATAAAACAAACAAAAAATAGTTATTTGTGTTTATCTGGAAATGAAAATTGCACATGCAGTGTTTAGAGAAGAGATGGATTTCTGAAGCTGTGGCAAGGCTTTAGCACTTTTTTAATATATACCAAATTTATTATGTAATTTTAGAGCATTAAAATATAGGTAAACTTAGTATCTCTGTCAGAGATAGAAATTCAGATAAAAGAAATTAAAAAACAAGCGAACAAAAAAACCCTTCCAAGTTAGTCAGCAAGCAAACTGGTCAGATTTGGCTAGGTTTATGTTACAGTGACAAAATAAAACATATATTAAGAAGATATGAATGTATTAATACCACTGTATATGAAAACTATGGCTAGATTAAACTTTTACATCAATAGTACTCTTTTTAAAATATTGTTTTTAAACAGTTTCAAAATTTTAATGTACTAGAAGTATTATTTTTTTCTGTTTGGAATAAAAATGAATACAAAACATTAGAAAATAGAAATGTTATGTTCTGACTAAGAAAATTTCACTGGATCAAATGCTACTCTGTGCAGAGATATATACATATAGATTAATACATATGTGTGTATGTGTTTTTTATTTTTAATTAAAATAGGCTTTTACACAAATGGAAGTGGGGAAAAGTAATACTCTCTTTTTCTCAACAATTGAGATTTCTTCCTGAACCTGTGGAGAGGTGTGGCTCTGATTTTAACTGCTTAGTTCAGCAGATGTATAAGTCCAGAGAAATTTCCAAAGTGAAATATTGGGAGTATACTGTTCTCAGGTTTTCACCTTTTCTTTTATGTTGTGTTGAACTGTTAACCAAAGCCAAGCCAGAGATACCATTTTTTCCTAACCATCAGATGGAAATATCACTCTGAATAAGAGCCCTGAGCTCTGAAAGTAACATATTTTTCCAACAAAACCCATTCCTCTAACTCCCACTTGTACTTTGGAAAGTAATTTTCGTTACATAGTTAAGTGCAGAATGTTATAATGATGTGTTATTTATATAATGATTCTATGAAAAAATGTCACTACATAAAGCAACTCAAAGGTTATAATGCTAAAGTTCTATCTTCTGATATGTGATCAAGAACACTGTATTGCTTTATGCTATCTAGCTTATTTGGCTTTCAAGAGTTAAAATTATTCCAACTTGCTTTTTTTTTTTTACAATTTCTGTATAAGACTCCAAAATGTTATTTTTGGCCATTCATATGTTTCTACTCTCTACTACTCATATCCTTTTCTTTTGTTTTGTTTTTAACTTGTGATCTCTTGATCATACATTCATCTAAGCTTTAATTTTAGACATTTTTATTTCTTTCATTTTCTTAGCCAGCTTCAATGCATCACTTTTTTGATAAACAGGCAGTCAAAAATTTGCATAAAAATTGGAATACAATTTCTACAGAAAATCTTGTTTTCAATATAATGAAAAGTTTAATGAGTAATATATTTTCCCTTCAGAAAGCACTTCTTTGTTAGTGTTAGTGGAAGAAGAAAGTCTCCAAACTAAAATCTATTGTCAAAATAAGTGCATTTTGATTTACATATGTTTCCACATAAGTTGTAATTAATTCCCTTCAGCTATATTTTTCTTCTTGTGTCCTTTTTCTTCCCAAAGCTGACAACACTTTAGGAACATTTTAACGTGTCATTCTACTGATTCACTATTACCCATTTTCCAAGAAAAATTATAAGAGTATCCTTTGGGAAATAGGGTAAAATCAGATAACGTGGCCTGAAGAGGAGTTTGAGAGCAAAACTAATCAAACTGCAATTCTCATAAGACATAGTATTTTTTTTTAATTGGGGTATTTTTGTATTTGACAGCCAAAAATAATAGGCTCTCTGGGACAAAACTAGACAAAAACATAATTGTATCTAAAAAATAATAAAAATAAATTATTTTTGTGTGCTGACACTTTTTTCACAGAAACAAATTGTGCAGACTGATATGGTGTAAGTCTTCAGAGTATATTGCATAAGAACATTTCATTGTAGGTGGTTAACAGATGGTTTAGAAGGATTGCTTTTGATCGTGTGTACTTTCAACACACTTTCGCTGTGTCATACCATTTTCCCTTCTTATATCTTTTGTTTAGAAACTACTAGGGTTAATAACAAACTGTGTTAAATTGGTACTTCCTTGAGAATGAATCATCCTGGATTTACAGAGTGAGTGTCTCCTTTTCCTCTGTGTTCTGTTGGATTACCAACCTTGCAAGGCAGACTGTTAAAAATGATCCATGTGAGCATAGAAGATACCATGAAGATACCACCTAAATAAGTGTCTAAACTGAAATTTGACATAGAATCACCCGAATCCCAGGAAGAATATGTTTTTGTGCAGAAAATCTCACTGTCAAGAACTGAATGTTCAAAAAGGAGACAGAAGAGTCCTAAAACTTTATTAGAATAAAGGAAGAGTCCACCAGGCATATCCCTGTGGGGCGCCTCAAACTGCTGGAAGATGCAACCCCCTTTTATCCTAATTTCCCTACCAAGGTACACCCTCTCCTTTTCCCCATTGGCCAAGGTACTCAGAAGTTACAGCCTTCCCAGCTTGCCTACACCAAACTAGCTGCCTCCTGCTATCTGTTCTCACCTGAGGTCACCTGACTCCTTTGTCCCCCTTGCCAAAGAAGGCAGAGGAATTTTCTTCTTGGCATATGCTCTTCTGTCCTACTCACTCATGGTTCTGCTCAGTCTCCCCACTGCATATATTCCTTTTTCTCACTCATCAGCCAAAGAATGTGGGGTACCCTATTATTTGTAAAGACACAAACTTGCATGTTCTGTTCATTTTTAAAGTGGGCATTGTGTTGTCTAAAATAAATGAAATTCTATGTGTGAGGAAACCGAGATTCTACTTTTAAAGAAAATCAGGATTGGCACCTTTCACCAGAAGATGCCATCTGTGAATAAAATAGGGACATCACATAAAAATAATTCTTATGCACATAAGAAACCCACACTCTGTATAGTCTTAGGTTTCTACAATTTTTTAAAGTGTGTATGTATCATAATAAACTCTAAGTTTATTCACTAAATTCAGAGTATCAAAGCAAAATTCAGATAAATTAATATGTTTTAGAGAATGCATTTTGTCCCTAAAATGATTAGAAAAGCCTTTTCAAAATTTCCTGAAAGTTGGTTCCTACTCAGGTTTTACACAACAATTACAGTTACAACAGTAGTTGATTATATCTAAATTTCCTTTTAAAACCTGAACAGCTTTTTATGAATCTGTCCAAAAATAATTCTGAGATTTTAAAATCAATCATGAATTGGAATTAATAGCAAAAATGTGGATAAGGTACAAAACATATATATATATATATGTGTATATATATATATATATATATATCATCTCTCTGGTCTTGATTCATTTTTGATGCTTCTAGTTTTTATATACAAATTCAAATTGAAAAAGCAGTGCAAAGTTAAATTAGAATGCTTTGTAATCTTTTTCTAAATGAAAATCTGTTAGAATTAGTATTAATTTCATAAATTTAAAAATATTTTTTCCTTTTTTTTCCAGAAATAGTGTCCTGATAATTTTTCAATTAGTTGTACCAACTGTAAAATGTAAGCACTTTTACACTTCTTATATTTCCTCTATAAATGCTTCCATGTCCTATCTGGTGTTTAAATTCATTTGTTACTGCTACATTTAAAAATCTATTTAACTCTATTAGTTTTGAATATTTTTTATGACTTCTTAGTCCCACACTCTTAAATCACTTCTGTCCAAAAATATGTTATTTACTTTCTGTGGTTAGGCAGTTTATTCAATCTGTTATTTCCATGAGTGATGAGAGATTGTTAGCCTTCCCTTATGAGATCAACAGGCATAAATGAACTTCAAACACATGATAAATAAAGGTAGAATTGTTCAGCTGTGCTGTTACTGCAAGATGGCAAAGTGTTGGTAGGGACCAATACTTTTTATATTGTGTCTGCAGTCTTTGCCCTTCCTTCTATTCCTCTCCACTTGGAATACCAGGGTTGCATTGGAGTTTATGGTGTTGCTGGTAGATGTCTTTTACCTGATCTTGCAAGCTGACCTAATTTCTGGCATTCTCAAATGAGTTCAAACATAGATTAGAAACCACATTAAAAAAATTGCCTAGTTACTTTCAAGACAGAGGAAAAATTACCAACAGTTACAGCATTAGTCATGAATTTAGGAAAATAGGATTCAATTAAATATGTTTCCATTTCTATATGACCTTTGTTAAATTACTTAGGTTAAAATTTTCAACTGTATTTTGTTAGTCAATGTGGAATTCATCTTACCAAACTTTAACTATCAAAGATTAAATCATTTAACCTAAGTGATTGTATCAGATCTCTTTGTAGTCAATAATAAGGGAGACATATCCCTCCAGAGTAAATGTCAACCCACTTATCTTTCTGGCTTGGAGAGTACCTGTATAATTAGTTTAAACTAAATCTTTTGTTCCTATAACTTTGTCCAGGATGAACTGATGATTTCTATGACTTAGTTCTCTAATGAG
>NW_010586759.1:129767-140514 GCF_000705375.1 Tinamus guttatus
AACATGTTCAAGTACCTGAGGGGTGATTGTAGGGAGGATGTGGCCAGGCTCTTCTCCGTGGTGGCCGGTGACAGGACTTGGGGTAACAGATGCAAGCTGAAACACAGAAAGTTCCACCTCCATATGAGGAAGAATTTCTTTCCTGTGAGGGTGACAGAGCCCTGGAACAGGTTGCCCAGAGAGGTTGTGGAGTCTTCTTCTCTGGAGATCTTCAAAACCTGCCTGAACGCCACCCTGTGCCTCATGCTCTAGGTGTCCCTGCTTATGCGGGGAGGTTGGACTAGATGATCTCTAGAGGTCTCTTCCAACCTTAACCATTCTGTGATTCTGCGAGTCCAACAGTAAAGCCTTCAAGACCATAACTGCTAAAACATGTCCCTCCACTTTATCTACACATTTCTTGAATACTGCCAGGGACAGTGACTCCACCACGGCCCTGGGCAGCCTGTTAAAATGCTTGACTACTCTTTCTGTGTAGAAATTCTTCCTAATGTCTAACCTGAACCTCCTTTTCCTCTTCTTCTATCTGTAGTTTTTCTGGAGAAGAGATCAACCCCCCCACCTAATTACAGCTGCTTTTCATATAGAGCAATAAGGTCTCCTTTTGAGTCTCCTCTTTTCCAGACTAAGCAGCCCCAGCTTCCTCAGCTATACCTCATAAGGTCTGTGCTGCAGCCCCTTCGCCAGCTTTATTGCCCTTCTTTGGACACTCTCCAACACCTGAATGTCTTTCTTGTAGTGAGGGGCCCAAAACAAGACTCAGTATTCAAGGTGCAGACTCACAGGGGCCCAGTACAGGGGAACAATCTCTTCCTGCTAGCTACACTGCTCCTGATACAGGCCAGAATGTCATTTGCCTTCTTGGGCCACCTGGGAACACTACCGGCTCATGTTGAGCCAGTTGTTGACCCACGCTCCTGGATCCTTTTCTGCCGCGTGGCTCTCCAGCCACTTGGCCCCAAGCCTGCATGGGGTTGTTGTAACCAAAGTGCAGGACCTGCCACTTCGCCTTGTTGAACCTCACATGGCTGGCCTCAGTCCATTGAACCAGCCTGTCCAGATCCCTCTGATCCCACTGCTGAGCATTGTTTGGGTCTCGTGCTGATGGAGATAAAACACCTGGAGCTGATACCACAGTCCTCCCAGAAGCAGGATGCCAAGGCCAAGGAGTCGTAAATCGTATGGAGATATCCCAGTCCTTCCAGAGACAGGATGTCAAGGCGTAAAGTGTATAGAGATAAGACACCTCGAGCTGATAGATGGGATGCCTAGGTCAAGAAGTTCTAAATAGTATAGCAACAATGTCAAGACAAATACCATCCAAAACAGTCTCTTACAGGAAAACTGTGTCAAAGGTCTTACTGAGGTCTGAGTGGACACCTCCACTAGACAGGTCACCCGGGCATAGAAGGAGATCAGGTTGGTGAGGCAGGAAATGCCTTTCATGAACTTGTGTTGACTGGGCCTGATTCCCTGGTTCTCACACACATGCTGTGTGATCACCCTAAAGATGATTTGCTCCATAACTTTCTCCGATACCAAGGTCAGGCTGACCAACTGTAGTTCCCTAGACCCTGCACCTGACCTTTTTTGTAGATGGATGTCACACTGGCAAGTTTCCAGTTATGTGGGACCTCCCCTCTTGACCAGGATTGCTGATAGATGTTGGAGATTGGCTTGGTGAGTATTTGCAACAGCTCGTTCAGAGTCCTCAGGTGAATCTCTTCTGATCCCATAGACATATTTGTATCCACATGGAGTAACAGGTCATTGACTGTTTACTGTTTCCTCCTGGCTTACAGAGGATTCTTCTGCTGTCCATAGATGTCTTCCAGTTCAGGGGGACAAGTACCTTGAGGATAACTGATCTGGGTGTTAAAGACGCAATGCAAAGAAGGCATTAAGTACCTCAGCCTAAACTTCATCCTTGGTGACATCCTTGGTTCCCCGTCACATTCAATAAAGAATGGAGATTCTCCCTGGACCTCCTTTTCTTGTTCATGCATTTGTAGAAGCATTTTTTGTTGTCTTTTACAGTATTGGCCAGATTGAGTTCCATTCAACCTTTTGCCTTTCTAATTTTCTCTCTACGTACTCTAGTGATGTCCCTGTACTCTTCCAAAGTTATCTGCCCCTTCTTTTAAAGGTGATAAATCCTCCTTCTTTTCCAGAGTCTCTACAAAACTTCTTGTAAGTCTTGTGAACACTGCGTACACACACACTTATGTTTCTACTTCCATTCCTTTCTCCCCTTTTAAGCTCTTCTCCTCCTCCCTTCCCTGTCCCCAAAATGGAGCGGGGTACATTTACATTAAAGTACAGAGCTAGAAGAAGTTGCACTAGTCATTATTGCCTTCTCAATCTCTTTCTATCTGATAATTCAGTTACTGAAGTACACACCTAAGGCTTTTATTTCTCCCTCTTCTCCATTCCTACTACCCAAGGCGATTATTGAAATCTACCTACTCTGTATGGATGCCCTAGCCAAGAGATTATAAATACTTTTAACAAGATATTATTACACCTATAATAATTCATTCTGCATAAAGGAATTAATGGTTCATTGAACTAGAAAGGACAAACACACCAGAAAAGAGACGGTATCAATCATACAGAATGAAGGAGACCTTGGTTCCAGCTTCTATTTCAAAGATCTTCCTAAAACATCGGTGAATAGCATGAAGTACATAAACAGTCCTCAGAAAATGACCATAAGACACAGTGCTGGTGGGAATGATAATATCAGAAAATAGAATAGCTAATTATAGTAATTATTGGTAATAGTAGTGAAAGTACTAGATACTATGCATTGGGTTTTGTACATGCCATACAATACTGCAAATTCCACAGCGAAATTCAACTCTGGGGCAATATGGGGCAATATTTTCTTTTTTTTTTTTTTCTGCAAAAATAAGACTTGGGAAGAACTTAGAAAAAACTTTTAAAAACTTTGTTCAGAGCATTGTGGGTTTTTTTTTAATATATACGATTTTCAGTCTTACAAGTTGAAATAGTCTTTAATAAGACAGCATGTAAGTGCTGTGAGTGAGGACACAGACAGTTATGGAAGAATTAAATTTCTATAACATTTTTTGAATAAATAATAAAGTTAACCTTTATGTTGGAAAGTTAAAAGTTTGTCAGATAACTTAATATTCCATGTTTTTTAAAGAGTCAGTAGATCCTTCAGCTTATATACGTAAAGTTACTGTATTTCTTAAATATGAATTGAACTATATTTAGGTAAGTATCAAATTCCAAAATTACAAACTTCAAAATTAAAAAAAAGTCAAGAAGTCAGAAGGAATGAAAGCAAAAGGATCCAACTTTATCTGATTATCTACTTTCCTTTAATTTTAGTTAATTGATCAAAAGTTTTTAATATATACAAATTTTAAAACATATGTATTAGGATATTATCATTTCTCTTAATAGCAAGGGCTTAGAATTAATCAAGAATATGGCTGCCTGACTGTTACTTCTTTTATGTTCAATTTTGAATTTGATTCTTCCCAAAACTGAAGCAATATCCCATTTTCATATTCAGTAAGTTCATTTTCAGGATGTAGTTAAGTATTTTACCTTGTATGTGTATTAGTTGCCAAGTCAACACGTTGGATCTATTTCTGAAATGTGCATGTCTCAGAGTCAACTGAGACAAATGATTCATCTCATATGTACTACTGAACAGACTATGAGAAGGTAATAACAGGGAGTTCATTCTACAGCATTGATACCAAATTATCCTTTCTGAAGTTCAGATAAAGTATGCTATATTCTTTTTATTGTTGTTTATTGTTAGAAAGCTGGATATTTATGCCTTATCTTTATTCCAACACAAATGCTAAGAGTCTATGTCTTTTAAGTCATATTTATTTTTTGCTGCAGCATCCTGCTTTCCAAAAATCACATGCATTGTTAATGATAGTCATTATAATTAGGCTAGGTAAATAATGGTCATCTCAGATGATTAAGATACCAATGGATTCATGATAATCCAAAGACGAACACAAGAACATAACAAAAAGTAATGATGTAACAGTAACTCTGCGTAGAGTAAAACCTGACTTCTTCATGAGGGAATTATGTCCTTCATTGTGCCATTTTTATACTGCTAAAGTAAAGAGTTCCACTGAAGTCAGGGCTGCACACTCTTTACTCTCACTTCTTGAAACCATTACATTTAGATTAAAACTGTATTTATTCCTCCTTTCCCTCCTAAACATATTGCATTCTCAACATAGGTTTGCTAATATTTTGTTTTCAGGCTTGTAAGAAATCTCTGTTTGTCTATTAAGTAGTTTTTTATTCTAAAGAGAATACTGCACTATTAGAAAATAACAATGTAATAATTCACAATATCAGTATTTTGCAGAGTTTTCATTGACAAGTGGTTAGAATTAACGAGTCTCTTGGGCTGCAAAACTAATGATATTTCATTGAGCATTACACTATTTTTTTGCTAACTGTTTTATGCTAACCTTTTTGATGAGGTTTAAAATTGCCTATTGCTTCTGAGAAAGGTAGTTCACTTCTAACTGAGGAGGGAAAACAGAATTATGAGTAAAGTTGGGCAAAAACCAGTAGAAACATAGCACCTTGAAATTTAGTGCCATAGAAATGAAAGACAATTTTATTCTGTGGAACAATAAAACTCTTTCAAGCAGCAGATGTCTATACATATTTGCTTCATTTCTTTTTTATTTTTAGTCAAAGATTATTGTTTAAACATTAATTTACAGAACTGCTTCTCTATTTGCAGAACAGACTCCATATAAGCATAAATCATGCAAGCATTGATTAAAAAGTAGATGCCAAAAGGCAGTTCAGGAGTGTACTACATTTTAACCAAACTTATGTCCAGATAGTTTTTTTTTTTTTTTTTAATATATTTGTACTAATGAGATCCACTGAACATGTATATTCTATATAATGGCACTTTCATATGTCCCATTAAAACATTCTTGTTTTCACATCCTTTTTATTACTTTACATTGCACCTGACAGTTGCTTAAAAGTCACATGTCTGGATTCATGGCTGACTCACTTGAAGAGACCAACTAGTCTGTTACTCTCCTGTGAAGCAGTATCTCATGGGATGTATCTCATGGAGAAACATTTATACCGGTTGATCCACTTAACTGCTATAGTTCCTTATCTAAAACAAAGGTCATCCTCTGGTCACCCTTCTGCTAAGATAAAGTCAGCTTCTCGGCAGCAGCTGTGGTTAATGAGTCATATCCTACATTATTCCTGAGCTTCATAACCACCTTGTTCTCTTGCTTATCTCCTCCGAGGCTTTTTCCATTGTAGGGGCTTATTGGTCTACCACAGTCTTTAGCATATTTCAGCATACTTTCAGTACAGGTCAGAGCGGTACAAGTAAGATATATTCTTTCTATTTCATCATACGGGCCATTAATAAAACTGATTGGAAGAAAATTTAGAAATGCTATAAAACAGTATTTGCTACATCAAATTGTTATATTTGTTATTTAGTTTTGTTATTAAACTTTCATAACCAGTCTCTGGGTATTTTTAGCTTCCAGCAATATGTGAAATGTGAACCATGTTTTCCCTATATCATATATGGAGTTTTTATGTAAAAATCAACAAAAGCAACAAAAAAGAAAATATCCCATATAACTCCTTTTTTTTTTGAGATGTACCCATATGTGTGGAAGATAAAAACTCAGAATCTAGTTGAAAGGGAGGCTTTTAAAGAAACAGATAAGGGATTCACTGATTTTTCAACAGTGCAGACCCAGAGAACTTCTATAGTCCTTCCTCCTACAGAAGAGTGAAACTGGAATGACTGCAGTAAAGACAGAAATTAGCTAATAAAGCATCAAGAAATCTCCTTTTAGCCCAGTTATCTGACATTTGAAGTCCACGTTCAAGAAATGTATTTATATATAATGTGGAAGAGTATAAACAAATCTTCTTCAGAAGGACACTTCTACATAAGAATATCTTAGTATCCCCACGATACGTAAATGTTGCGAAGCATTATTGTTTCTTTTTAAATTTCATATAGATTTCCTTCAAGTGGAATGGAGAAAGTTGACTGCATTTCATTTCACTCTGACCACCTCACCTAGCTTCACGTGGTTTCTTTCACCATGCCACAGTACCATATATGACCTAGGAAGGCAAGAGCATAAATGTGATGCTTTTCACAGAATCACAAAATGATTGAGGTTAGAAGGGACCCTTAGGAAATCATCAGGCACAAGTAGGGACACCTAGAGCACATTGGACAGGATCACATTCACGTCGTTTCTGAATATCTGGGAAATCTGTTCCCGTGCTCTGTTACCCTCACAGTCAATAAGTTTTTCTTCAAATTCAGGCAAAACTTCCTGTGTTTCAGTCTGTGGCCATTGCCTCTTGCTCTCTTGCTGGCCAGCACTGAAAAGAGTCTGGCCGTATCCTGTTGACATCCTCCCTTAAGGTATTTATACACATTCATAAGATTCCCTCTCAGCTTCCTCTTCTTTAGGCTGAACAGATGCAATGCTCTCAGCCTCTCCTCATAAGAGAGATGCTCCAGTCCCCTAATCATCTTTGTAGCCCTACACTGGGTGCGCTCCAGTATTTCTCTTGTCCTGGGGAGCACAGAACTGGATACTGTATGATACATTCACCAGAGAAATCTACAGGATTTTTATCTCCTTCAAATACTTTCTAAAAATAGGAGACCAGAAACACTATTTATACAAGAATAGACTTTAGTAACCTAAAGTAAATTTACTGGCATTTCATGAGTTAGTGGACTGTGGCAGAAGTGCTAGTTGTATTTTGTAGAAGCTTACTATTGCTGGGTTCAGAATTATAAGTGCCTTAAAGCATATGTAATTTGACACAGTATCAGTAAATATGGTTTGATGTGAATAATAAAAGGATAACATTTTTCTCAGAAAGACCACTAAAGAAATTAAAGATAATAAAAATAAAAAACTAATAAAAATTCACGCTCTCCAGAAGCTGTGCCTTTCTTTCTTACAATGGTGACAGGACAGTAGCGAGTAGAATTAGGACACCTGACATTTGTTTGCCAGCTTATTGCAATTCATTAATAAGATATTTAATTCTTCTTCACACCGACCATATTTCCATTTTCCCTTCTGTCTATGGCCTAAGAAGGAAATTTTATTTGAACTAATTGCATGTGTGTGGTTATTAAGTAGTTATTGAACAGATTGTCTAGGTTGAAACATAATTCTCATTCTTTTCTCTTTGACCACAAGGCAGTTCTCAAAACTTGAATTTTGCAAATGAGCTAGAGTTTGGTAGTTTCTCAGTCAGGAACTTCTTTTGACTTTCTATTGACTTTTCTTCTCTCCTGAAAATAAACTGCAAGTGTGCTGTCTTCACAACTTCTGGATACTGCCCAAAACTGTCTGTCTTGATTTAAAATACACTTGAGAAGAAGAAATGTTTCAACCTTGTGGTGCAATACTCCCTTTAAAAATAATACTTGTCTTATTTATAGTTTCATATTACCAAATAGAGATTGTATTTTTTGCAATTGTTACACAGGAAATCACTTGCTCACTTCTTTCTCTTCAAAAATACCAAACTACCTAGAAATCTGTACATCTGGCCTGCCTGAAAGGTGGTAGAAACCTACCATATAAAAAATAAAAAGCCCTCTTTCTCATCTAATTTGTTTCAAGTGAATGCAGTGAAATATGCTACAATGCCGAAAACTCAAAACTCAAATCTCTTCATAGAAAAAAAGGTATCACGGAAAGCAAGAGAGAAAAAATCCTCTCACCAATATGCAGATACATGTCAATGACATTTTTCATCATGAGCAACCTCCAGCATACTGAATAAGAATGAGCAATATGGAAACAAGTCCTAGTGGATCACTGTATATCAAAAAAGTTGTAATATTCTACACTTTTTAAAAAAATAATTAGATTTTGCTGTAAGCAGTTCAGAAATGACCACAGTTAGACAATTTAGTCAGGAAATTTTTAAAGAAAACAACTATAAGCAGTTCTTTGAAATAAGCTTATGAAGTTTACTTTCAAATAGACTTGAAAATACCATTCATTAACTAAACTCCAGTTCTACAGAAATCATCTTTGTATATATCTTCCTTAGCATGTGAGTTCCACTGGAGTTCACTTTGGGATTAGAAAACTGGGCCTTAACCATGGGGCTGCCTCTTTTGTATTATTTCTGTAAAGGCTTCCAGCTGGCCACAGTTACCGAGCACCTTCTTTGAAAAGTGGTAATTGCTTTCTTGATTTTCTTACTTTTTCTTTCTGAATGGAAAGCAACTCTCTGGAGTTTTCGTCATCAAGATTTATTCTTAAAGTACTATAAGAGACAGCAAATCTGTACGTAAATATATTTTTAGCCTTCCTTGATATTACAGCCAATCTTAAGAATTTAAATATAATCTTCATAAATTTAAATAATAAAATTTTAATATAATCATAAATAATCTTAACAATGTTTTTTCTTTAGGATAACTTTGTTACACATTACATTTGGATCAATATTTGCACACAAAAATAATGAGAAACTATGCTGAAAACGTTAGCAAGGAACAGTAACATAGTATCCTATTTGCTTCCATCAGGGAAGAATGAGAAAAGGGTGATCTTGCTAACCTTCAAATTATTCTGTGTTTGCTTAGAGAGTGGGTTTCAGGTAAATATTGAAAATTAATAGAAAAGCAATTCTAAAATAACATTTTATACTCTTTATGCTTCACTATATATATATGTATATATTTGGTTTAACCAATCTGTATCAAGTAGAAATATATGTGTATGCATATGTATATATATTTATGCATCTCTATGAAAATCTGCATGAAGTTACCTTAAGAATGCAACAGAATCTTCTTGTACCAGTAGAAGTTGGAAGTTTTACCTTAATCCATTATTGTATTCAGTTAATGGCATAAAACAATTTATGTTCATTTTTCTCCAAGTGCCTTTTAAATGACATTTAAAAGGGAAATAGTAACAACGATAGTTGCTTTTCAGGAATCTTTGCTCATCTCATCTATTTTGAGGAAACACCTGTGACCCTGATTACAGAGCTCAAGGCTCCAAACATTTTCACTTTTTAGTTGCTATGTATACCTTATTTCCTCATATGAATATGTTGTTAAGATAGATCAAAATTATAATTATTACAGCCACTTTTTAAAAAAATATTCGGAATTTATATTGACAATATGACATCATGTGTCTGATTCCCACCCCTCAACCATTGTCTTCTGGCTGGAAAATAAAGGTATATGAGTAAGGCTGCAAGTAAAACATAATCACAGGAGAGAAACAAAAGAATGTTCATTTTAGATTTGGTCTTTTTGTCTTTGTGTTTCTCAAGCCAAAAGTCTCAAGGGAGAATGGAGAAGGGGGAGGAACAAAAATTATTTACAGATTTGCTGTGGAGGAAATTAAAAAAAAAAGGGGGGGGGGAAGAAACTTGTAAATACTTGTAAATATCTCTAAAGGCTCTATACTTCAGCCATTTACTCAAATAGTAATTCTCCAGAATCCTATGCAGGAAAACAAACAAACAAACAAAAAACAAACAAACAAACAAAAAACCCTGCCAAAACATTGCATTTAAAGTGTTATTACTTTGGGAGAACTTTGGACAAAATACACTTGGGAAGGGAAAATAAAATAGACAAACTCCACATTTGCTGACTTTCGGTGGTTTTATTTTTTTCTTGACCAAGCTGAAGAGAGCCAAGTCAAACTGGTAGAAAAAAAAAGCTAGCATTCCACTGCTTGTTCACATGATTTGCAGGCTTTTACTTTTACTACCGCTGCACATTCATTCACATATTTTTAAAACTGTTTTGACTTATAAATATATATACATATATATAAACAAAATATATATGACAAAAAATGCAGTTATTCCTCTCAGAATCATTTTACTAAACAAACATGAGTTTTGGAAGCCACGAATTAAAATTACTTTCCAGTGATTATCTATTCAATTTTGATATAAGGTCGGAAGTGCATCTGCCAGTGCAACTACTAAGTAGCATTATAGCTCTCAAAAACATGCAGAATTTCTATTTTATAATCAGGATGATTTTTGTCAACATATTTGGGAAATAAAAGTCCTTTCGTAAATGTTAAAAATTTCAGTCATCAACACACTCTCGTTATTCTTTCTGCTAGTAAGGATTATTTGTTACTGAATCATAGAATCATTATGAATCAAAATGATGGCTGGGAATGACCTCTCAAGGCCATCTAGCTCAACTTCAGGAGTGAAAGGGGACCATTGGCTTTGCCTAGATGAGTTCAGAAAACCACTGCAGGTGGAGAATTCTGAGCTCTGCAGGCAGCTTGTTCAGCACTGTGTTGCCATCCTCGTAACAAGGTTGCATGCTGAACATCTCAAACCAGAGTCTCTAGCCCCTGCCCCATTTGTTATAGTGCCTGTTGCTACTGGGAGGATTTTGTCTCCATCATCTTTACAGTTCTCCCTCAGATGGCTCTATGGCTGTTCATTAGACTAAATAATACCAGATCCCTTCATATCTTCTAAGAAACTGTGTACTGTAGGCCCCTGACCAAAGCCTTAGATTGCCCCTCTTAAGTGAGGTGCGAGCAGTTTCACACAATATCTCCAGGGCAACCTGACTAATGCAATGCAGAAGGAAAGAATAACTTCCCTCAGATTACCTACTGCTGGAATTAGAGTAACAGGTTTGAGATCGATCTCCCACACAACATCCTCCTGGGCAAGC
>NW_010586760.1:6116-42323 GCF_000705375.1 Tinamus guttatus
TTTGCTCCTTCATTTACATTTTCAAACCTGAACCATTATGTAAGGCAAGATTTTTGACCTCTAAGATGGATTATTTTAGTGCAATTCACTTTATGCTGCGATCAAAGTATATCTGACAAATTAGCACTCAGTATTTCTCAAAGAAGTCCCATTATTCATATTCTCGACCACTATTTTACTTAATGGCAGCGATCTGAGGGAAACTAAGTATTATGCTTTTTGACACGATGACTTGTAGCATGAAGTACTTAAAACTCAGGGCAGCACTTCCGAGCCAATTTTCTGAGATGCCAAAGGTAACAAACTCCCAGGTTACATGGGAAGTAGTATATTCACATGCAGGGTTCCCCAGCTACAGTGGGGATTCATAGCGAGAAACATGAGTTTTCATAAAGTTGTTCAGTAAACAAAAGCCCATGGAAAACCAGATGAAGATATCCACAGTGTTCTCTAAAAGGACTGGACTCCTTAAGCCAGGACACTTACAAAAGCCCAAATCCATTTGACTATGTTTTTGCAATCTGAACATCTCAACACACTCAAAAATTACTCACACAAACAATAACAGTTCAGATTGGACAGAAGTCAGATTATTTTTCTGTTCAATTCAACTCAAAAAAGGCTAAATCACTAACTCTGTTTCACAATGAACAACATTAGCTATTTTGAAGGCGTGAGAGAGAACACTGAACAGTGTCCTCTGCAGACTGCAGCGTTCAACCCTTCCCATATCATGGAAGAACTGAACCAAGCTACAAAGAGAATGTATAAAAATATATAAATATAGAATACATAAAAACTGTATTTCTGTCCCAACCTGGACATCGCTAGGCAAGATTTTTTTTTTTTTTTTACTGTTTTGTGTGCTGGATTCTGTTTAAACTTTGAAGTTAACAAAGCATTCCAAAACTGTAACAAAAAAATGCGAATGATAATATACAGCATTGGAGAAGTCTACCATGCTTTATGATCACCAATAACGAAATACATGTTGGCCTTAAATGACTGATACAAAACAGACCAGAACTAATAATTCTATTCAGAAGACAACATTTTCAGCACTTCAATGTACTTCAGTGAAAAATACTAGCATACCAAAACTTAAACTCATCTATATTTATATTAGAGTGTTTGTTCTCCATGCTGCCCACAAAGAAAGACACCTATACAACTGTATGCAAAAGTAATTAAAACTGTCCCTGTTCTGAAAGCGGGAAGGACAGATAAAGGCAACATTGCTTGTCCACAGCTGGTGAGAGTGGCAGACTGACATAAGCTAGATCTCAAAACCTTGCTTATTGGTATCTGTTTTGTCAGATTAAGTTATTTCATACCTTCCTCTACAGAAATGACCTAAACAAGATAGTGAAAATTCATTGTGGGTCTCCTCCCTTTGAAGATTTTTTGTTTGCTTCTTTTGTTTGCCAATCTTCCATAAACCAAGTAAAAAACACAGAAAATTTGTGTTGCCATTCCTATTTTTGAATAGTTGTCTAGATGTCTTCTCTGGCAGGGAACTGTCTAGATGACCTAATCCTTCCTGATATCACACAATCAGAAGGAGAAATCAAGTATGGAAAAAGTTTGTTTTCCTCTGTGGCACTCAGTCATAGTGAAGGCTTAACTAGAGAGAAAATGATGACCACAAGGAGCAAACAAACAGGTTTTCGTATTAGTGAAATTAAATACATCTACTGTCATATTAATAGAAAAAAATAGAATACTCTCCAGTAAGCACATTACCTATATCTTATCAAAATATTCTGTTCTTTGACTGCAAGATTCCCCCAAGAACTCAGCTGGTATTTGAAAAATCAGAACACAGGTAACCCTCCAGTCTAACTAGACAAATGTGGAAGCTGTTGCTGTAATCCCTGATAAGTTTTTTTTAAATGTGACATCACATGTGGGTTTCAAAACACTTAGTTACATCTTTAAGGATAGGAAAGTTACTGTCAAGATTCAGCATTTTTTTTTCCTTTTGTTTTCCAAAACATATTCAGTTGATTGCTATCATTTTGTTGTGCACAAATAAAAATCTGCAAAAGGGGTCATACAGATAGAAACAGAAGACATTCTCAGGTGTCACCCTAAACTAACAGTTTAGAGTTTGCTATACACAAAGCCCGAAATGTACAGCACAAAGCGTGCAGCACACTTAATCAGTGAGATTATCTACATGGAAAAAAAAATTATCTTTAAGATGGTGGGACAGAACATTTTAGACAAACCTTGCCAACAGGAACATTCTTAACGTCTTCTACGAACACAACTTCCCTCAGAGACCACTGCTCTTCATTCACTTTCTCCTCCTCTTTTGGGGCAGGAGTAGATCGTCGTCGTTCTGACACACAAAAAAATAAATAAATAAAAACTTGAAATAATCACGTAAACACCAAACCTTTCCCCGCAACACAGTTTAATTATTCAAATCTAAAATTAACAACAGAAGTTACAAGAATCTGTTTAAACCACCTAAGTCAAAGGTACATAACAGTGTATCATGCCACTTTTGTATTTTTCTATTAAATTAGGACCAGTAAAGACCCTTTATCAGATATCTAATGACATTAAAACTATATATTGAAAAAAAAAAAAGAAAAAAGAAAGAAGGAAAAACATAGCTAAAGAAAGCTATTATACAATGTAATTAAAACACATTAGAATATAAGTAATTTTGCAGGACTCATATTTATTCTACAACAAGACTAAGATTGTAACATCCTGCATTCAGCACTGCTGAAAAGCACTTTATAGCCCTTTGCAAAAGTCTGCCTGTCCAGTAACCTATGCATTTTTGATGAATTTCTGGAACAACAGCATAGACTCATAGTAATTGCAATAGCATTGGACTCACAGTAATTGCAATATAGTAAAGATTTGTTTCCAAGACATTATCTGAGTAGGAACTAGAGTAAACTCAGGATCAAAAATTAAATTCATAACTCGGCTAAATTAACTATGACAAAAACTTTAATCTCCTGCAATGAGTTTCTTTAGTGTGATATTATCAACATGATTAAAGAAACAAAGCAGATTTTTTTCAGCCAACTGTAACACTAACTTCAAACAGCAGTTCAAAATGCCAAGTAAAGTTATAGTCATAGGATACTTACAGTTGAAAGAGCTACAAAAAGGCATCAATAACAGAAGATTCTACTAATACTATAAATCAGTACTGCAGATCTGAGCATAAGAGATTCTCAATCTTTGTATGAGGCCATTTGATTCTCTAGTTGAACAGTTTTTAAAACTGCAGCATGTGAACAACTAGAAGCTACAGGGCCACAGAGAAGATTCCTTCAAATGATGGTATTGTAATAAACCCTTTATAAGATGCACGCGTTTAAATGGAGGACAAAAACAAACAAACAAACAAGAAAAATGCATCAGAAGTCAATTACATTGACTCAGGGCTCAGGACACAGAATTCTAATACAGCATTTCAGGTCCTGAAAACCAGCTTGCACTATAAAAACTTTCCCAACTACTTGCACATGCCTAGTAAAGAACGTTTGGGTTTAGACATTTTTGTGTAATAAGGATGACCAGCCACAGTTTTGCCCCTCTGAAGTTCACTTCTGAGGCAAATTGTGCAAGAGCATCTAAATCTGTAAAGGAATTTTCCTAAGCAAGTTCAATATCTGGGTCCTAAACAGGCTCACTTTGGTATTCCAATTAGACATAAAAAGCAACTTTGTCTTCTGTCTTTCTGTAAATCACCTTCTGATTTTGAAAAGGACTATTATGTCTACTTAGTTACACCTTACATCAACTAGTCATTATTTATACTGATACATATAAGTTCTTTCATATACATATGGTGGTTCATTGTGAAGAGACAAAAAGGATTTTTACTTTTCTCCAATTTCTGAGATTAATGCCTTATCTTTCTACAACTGCCATTTAATAAACATCTTAACTGAACATATCTTTTACGACTATGAGCTATCTCCATTACTTACTATATGGCATCGATGCGCTGCTTGCGATGGAGGATGCGTCGCTACAGGTGGAAGCTGGGGATGGAGGAGGACCCATCTCCGTTTTCACCGGCTCCTGCTTGCTCTCAGGCCTGGAACAAGACCCGTTACTAAGACAAAGACACAAGAAGGTGAAGTCTCTTTTGTGACAACAACACTCAGACTGTCATTATGTCCAGGAAACCAGCCATGTTCCACATAATGATTTTTGTAACAATCCAAGAATATTTTTCAGCAAATACTTTAATTAAGTTCATACTCCTGAACAAAACACCCTAACCAAGACAATACATTTCATATTCTGACTTGTGCTGTGCTTCTTAATCAGGAATTAACTTAACATTACTAAGCATAAATGTAACAGTACAGGGTACAAATTCTCAGATGTCGCAAAAAGAATTCTTAGTTTTATACACTTGTCTGAAGTTCTGAAATAAGTAAACTTTAACCTTTAAGGAAAACTTAAACAACAACTGCCAATCCAAATGATTTTATTCAAAGTATGGACAGGCTGAAAGGTGTCTCTCAACACCATGAAGGGCTTAAAAGCACTTATTTTCATGAACAAAACCACTCTCAGTGTGCCCAAATATGAGATCTTGGAAACATTTTGAAATACTGCCTGAGAGTGGAGGGCAAGAATACTTTTGTCTTAAGATGCAAGAGGATACTAGGTTAATATTTGCCTAGTTATTTCAGACAACTGAGACACCTTCCTTGCAGTAAACACTTCTGCGCATTTAGCAGAGTTTACAATAAAATTAAGAGACTATCAGGTATCAAAAAGTTTAAACCAGGTAAAACCTTCCTTCCTATTTTTAACCATCAACAACAACAAAAAAATGTCAAACAAGGCTGTCTCTTCCTTTAGGACACTTACTTGGCCTCAGTAGTTTTGCTGGCTTTCTCCAGGTTTTTCAAGCTCTCTGGTGATCGAAGCTGAAATCGGCAGCTATCATTCATGTTCCAAACGGATTCCATTAAGACACCCACTTTAGGAATTCCAGCACTGATTGAAAAAGCAACTGCTCCAGCATGATAGAGGGGGTTATTTCTTAAACACACCTAAAGATAAAAGTATTTATTTCCATGAGATCATATATTTCTATGAGTGGATCAAAGCAAGGAAAGTCATATATATACATGCATTTTCTTGGTGACATATTTAGCAGTCAAGAGAGAAATGAAAACCTATGGAACTGGGCAACCAGGAAAGTCAGTGTGATCTCCTATGCACTTTGCTAGGAGAAAGAGGCTGTTGTACAACTGACAGCTGAAAACAGCAGCTTTAGAAGTGCAACTGTTTAATATACAATTAAGAGGCTCAGCTTAAAAAGAAACAAACCAGCTAAAAATGAAGACTCATCCCAGAACAGAAGAGAATGGACTCAGAGCCAAGGGCTCTCTGCAAGGGAACTGCTTTGGCTCAGACCAGTTCTCGTAATCATCACAAGAAGAAACAAAGTTCTGCTTCAGCTATTCATACTTTTTTTTTTTGGTTAAAAAAAAAAAAAAAAAGCCAAATGCCTATAGCTCTGCATGAATCACAGACCCTAATCGTGCAGGCAGTTAAAAGCAAGGTCATTTACAAAGCTAAATGCTCTTTTAAGCATTAACATGTCTATACTTTTATACCTTCAAAGTACAGAATGGGTTAAGAAAGATGCAGAGAAATTAGAACTTAGTATTTGCATGGGTGCCATTTTTTCCTCCATGCTTACAGTAACAATTACACTAATAAGGCTAAAAATATACACTAGCAGAATACATCATTTTACGGTCATATAATTAAAATACAGTATTTTAATTCCAAATTATTTATAGGACTTTTGTGCATAACAGGAAAGAAACCTGCACTGTTACTCTTTTTTTGTTTAAGAACAGACTATAGGTTCATCACACAGCACTATAAATGTGTCACATATGACAGTTGAACTTGCCTGTGTTCCAACAGTTATGTTTGGCATTGAGGAGATACCAGCACTAGATTTGGGCTTTTTATTTTTTGCTCTGGCCTTTTCTAGCATTTTCTTCCTTTGGCTGAAAGGAACTACTCCCCTGTGGAAAAACACATAATGTTATCAAAAGGCTATCAAAAAAATGCTGTGTTTATACCCTCGAACAATTTATTCCGTTTAACATAGTCATGTTTAAAAACGCAGCTCTCTGAGAGACCTCCTCCAAAATCTCAAAGCACTGCAGAAGTGACATATTTTTCCACATATATCCCCACCTTCCAGAATTCATCTCAACTTTCTGATTTATGAAGAGGACAACAACAAAGGCGGAGAGCGCAGAAGAAACGTCCCTGCTAAGTGATGACTTTCATTCCAGTCCAAAGTGCCTCCACAGTCTGAGGCACGTCTGAGCTGACGTGCTCCAGACCCAGCTGAAGTTGGGCAGTGTCCCCTCTCAACGAGCTGACAGCTTTGCTCTGACTAATGGCAACTGCCAGAGGTTGCTGCCTTATCTTCACTACGGCCCAGGATAAGCCTTTTCACTTTTATAGGTGGAAAGCCCTTCTGCCAAAGGCCTCACTTTCTCTCTGTGGACATGGCTGAAGGACTCCAAGATCCATTGAGAGATTTCAGCTGCTACAGGTGAAGGAGAGGAAGAAAAATCCTTTCTTTTGTAGCTGGATTCATTCAGTTTGGCTGAAAACAGCATTTAAGCATGTGGTTAAGTCCTCTTAATAGATTTTTGATTTTGACAGTGTAAGATTTCAAGACTTCATGTTTTAGCCAGTCGCTTATAGTTAGATGTTTTTATTCAAAAACCTCCCTCATCACAAGCAAAACTTGACAGGCATCATCCTAAACCCTTCCACAAGGCTCCAGACCCATTCAAGATATTAGAGACATCTCCCCTAAGTCTGTTAATAGATAGAAGCTGCTATCTACATCAATCAGAATACATTTCAGAGTTACAGAAAAGCCTTTTCACTGACTCAATTCAGTGCTAAGATTTCCAGCTTGACACCAAGTATTTAACTCATTCATGCCTAAAAGCTACTTGAGATTTTTCTGTTACCTACAAGCACAACAAAATCCAAAGCCAAGACAAAACAATGCACACTAACACCACATTAATGATAATAAATTCACTCAAGTTAGGTATACACTTTGGAGCTCTTCTGGCAGTGTTATTTTTGATTTTTGAAGGGGTTTTGTGAACACAGAGCATTCTGACATAAAATTTGACGATTAAGCCTGTCATTTCAGACTTCGCAAGTGTTTATGCATTATGTATTTTAACAACAAGCTTCAGAACATCTGGTGCTATTTCTCTCTTATTTAGGATTGAGACCACAAACCAGCAGATCAGACCCCAAGAGGAGAATGGAGACCTCAGAGTTGGTTATGTTTGTGCCACGCTTAGAATTTGCAAAAGGCCTGAAAGGCTTAAGATGTACTGCTCTGTTTCACAAAGTAACCTTAAGAGTTATCTAATCATGCGAGCACCTCCTATGGATAACTTTATTCTCTTAAAGATTCAAATTGCTTAGGATCAAAGAAACAGTATAAAGAAACTTTTAAATGGGTACCTAAGCTCACACGCATGAAGATCAAGTAAAACTACACTGCAAACCACAAAAATTTACTTACCACCAATATAAGTTGTTCTCTAGCTGAGCACATGTATAAAGAGCACAACAATGTAAGGAAACGATGCGCTCTCCCTGAAGCTCTGAGTACGTCTGTGCAGTGTGCTCTAATTTAGAAGCTACTGAGCTTAAGGTTTCATCCACCCAGGTAGCAACCTAAAGGAGAAGGGAAGAAAAGAACAGGAAGGGCAGGAAAGAGTAGGGGGGTAAAAAAAGAAGGGGGTAGAGGAAAACAAAAAGCGTTGCACCTCTAAGTTTAATGTAACATTTATTATTTTTGAAAAAAAGAAAGAAAAAAAAACATTTTTGCATACTTCAGTAATCCCATGTGCGATATTATCCCACATCACCTTTTCTTCCCCTAAAACTGAGCTTTTGAGGCATTTTTCCTCCTTTCCAGTCCAGACAAAAGAAGTGACAAAACACAGAGAGATATTCTACAAGCATTTCAACAAGTACATACATTTTATCAAATCAAATATTGCACAGTTTCAAGTTGACTCTTTGCTGGCCAGAAAAAAAAATACCTCTACAGTACTGAAAACTTCAATGCCACTAGATTTTCAGTAATTACATCCAGAACATTAACAAACCTCTCTATTCCAAAACCAGGGTCAGATTCTAGTGCAACAGTCAAGCATTTCAAAAAAACCTGGTAGAAAACATATCCCTTCCCTGTTTCAGCTCCAAATCTGCTGCAAATCTAAGTATTATCACCTTTTCCATTCACATTTTCTCTGTTTTTTTGATTTCTTGTATTTTCATAAAACATAAATTAAGTTTTGGTTATATTTTTACATTTCTATAGAACAAAAAAAGATGAACAAGTGAACAAAGATTATCAGCTTCTGCTACTGACAAACCTTAAGAAATAACTGCACTGCAATACACGCAGCTGGAAAACAGCTTTATCAGATTCAACAAAGTCATACCCCACAGGTCATACCTTGCTATTTTCAGTGGCAACAGTTGCTCTAATGCTATTTGCAGAAAGGAGCACTATCTTTTCGTTGGTTAACCCCAAAAACATGGCTCGTGGATGATGCAGCGAAGGATTCTTTGAAAACAAGAAAAATACTTGAGATATTCAAAGCATATAAACCTTCTTAAGATATTATTTAAGGGTGTTCAGTACCTGTGCATTTCTGTAAGGCTCTGATTCACTCCACTTCCACTGATAGAGCTCTCCTTTACTGCTAACGGCAACAAGTTCAGAATATAGAGCTCCAATAGAAATAAATTTTGTTCCATCCTACAAATACCAAAATACGGAGTTTAAGTCAGCATCATCATAAAACCTGCCCATCAAAAATTTAATGTAACAAATTTCCATATTAAAAAAAGAAACAGAAATTACTAAGGTTTTTTCAAAATGTTAAAGAATTTTGGACTTCGGAAATAAAGAAGAGTTTGTCGTAAACTCAGCGATATGCTCAAACAAACAACAAGCAGTACTTCTTCCACATGATTTAAGAACAAAATACTGCTTCTGTAACTAAAGACGGGAAGATTTCTGGCCTGAGATATTCTTCAAAGAAATGTTTCCCTCTCAAAATCTGGACATTTTAATAGAACAAAAAGGCAGCCTAGTCTTCCACACTGATGCAGAATCAAAGTGTCACTTTATCGCATCATTAGGACCTGGCACACCAGACAAGCTAGTGTGCCAGCACCAGTTATGGGGTACAGGTTTCCTTTTTTTTCTTGTAAATAATTTCATTTAATAAGGTACTGAGCTAGTACCACTTTGCTCAACGGTCTCATCCTGCCCAACACCTGGATCTCACAGGCCTTCTTTTCTTCAATTTAGCAGGATAACAATACTGCAGCACCTATGAAACAATTATAATGTCACTTTTCCAAGGTCTTGTTCCCCACTGCAAACTACGGACTCATGAATTTGAAGAATTTGTAAAACGTTTGCACCTGTCTTGCACTGCAAAAGCTAATGCAATGATCAGATAACTTGAGTAACAGAGCGCTCTGGGAAACTGAGCTCTCAAGGCCAAACCATAAGAAAAAACAAAACACACAAAAACAGAAGAGCAGCAGCTTATTTGTTCCTTCGCTTAGGAGATTTTTCTTCAGTCAGGAGAATCAGCTACAAAAGTTTTCAAGTGGAAACAAAGGTTTTCAGTGTTGGAAATTTAGATTCACCCAGTTTTCCCTTATTTGCGTGCATGGAATTGCACGTTTCAAAAGGCATTGAGCGTCTTAAGAGAGTTACTGTGCTCTGGAGGGCATCCATCAGCCAGCACGTAGCAGTAATACTAATCTGAATCATGTTAATAATTTCCAATGTAAAACATTACGTATTCTGAGAAAGAAGTGCAACCACAACAGAGTGCACACTATGCAGATGCTTCTCTTCATTAGTGTAAGTGAATCTTCAAAAGTTAGTTAGCCTAATGCCTTAAAGTATGGAAAGCAATTAACTTTAACTTTGCTACAAGACAATTTCACTGCGACTTTTTGTTATTTTTTTAATTTTTTTTTAATAAAGTTTTATGAACATAAGGTAAACTCTAGAGACCTGCCATTCAAAGTCATTCTCCTCCACCCACCAGAACGTTACAGCTTGTGATCTAAAGATGAGAACCCGGCCACATAAACCTCCGTAGGGCCATTCAAAAGAGCAACAGCACGAAGATGCATGAATAACATCACAAGGCTGGCACTGCAACCACAGCTGTGTCTGTTCAGGTATAAATACTGACTTCAGACCAAGGAATTACATATTTGCACATGATTCAGCATTTGAACTGCAGACAAAACTCTTAGTTCTTCTGATAGTTCAAAGGTGACTAGACTGTAGTAGTACTAAACTGTACCAAGTACCCCCAAAAGAATTTCATACATATCAGAACCACTCTCTAATACAATAAGTATGGCTTCTTTTTCCTCCTAGACCATAGTTCGGTGCAAACTGAAGTTTCTGTATTTGTTCCAAATAGGTATGTTATGTTTAGCTATTGAGCTATTACTTGACTTGAATTCTCAAAGAATTGATTTCAAATATTTGGTGGAAAAAAAAAAACTGTGCATTATGCAGCATGTCAACATCATTAGACTCAGGTTCCGTGTGAAGCTGATACAGTTGGAAGCTGATATAGCTTTTCAGAAGTTTCACCCATTCTTGGCAGGCTGTTATTCTACCTCCCAAAATCTGCAAGTTTAATGTCTTCATCATGGACTGCTAAAATTCTGTTTTAAAGAGTTAAAAGCCAAAATCATTAAAGATCAAAAAGAGAGAAAAAAAAAAAAAACTGCAAGCAAGAATCTTTGATTCCTCAATGATTCTTCATGTACTTTAATCTCTACCAGCTTATTAACTTCTTCTGATAACACCTTGAGATCTCCTTCCCTGTTTTCAAAACAAAAAGGGTGTCTCCACTGGTCTCTCAGTCGAATCATCTCCCTCACTATTTACCTCATGAAATGTGTGCTGGACACTGCAACCACCACCGCCGCCTGGAGCGGGGCTATGGCAAGAAAGAGGCAGCACAACCTCGGTGACAAAAGTCCAGTCGAGAGACAGGATGAAATGTTTGCCTGCTCTTGGAAAAAGATGGAAGGCCTCTCCCACACGACATCCCGTTTTAAACTGGAAGCTAGGGGATAGCTAGAGTGCTAGACTGCAAATGCTATTTCTATTTTGTTCTTTCATGGTAAAACCCCAGAACCCTCCACCCAAGCTGGATGACTCCCTCATTCTACTCCTGTAAGAAAGAAAAAGGGTCAAAAGCTGCCAGCTCTTCCTGACATAAAGGGTCAGTGTATTGGTTCAGCAAAATCATGCCTCAGTCATGCAAAGTCTAGCTGGGAGGCTACTTATCAGATTTTTATTTTTCCCAATTATCTGCCTTGCTTAATTTGAACCACAGAATGGGATGATAGTGGTTAAAGGTAGGAACCTGTAAGCTGAAATGAGGTTTCCAATTTGCTTCCCCCTTCAAGCTCTCTGCTTGGTTTGAAAGGAACAAAATGGAGACAAAGGGAAAGAAAGTAGGAAACATTAAAAGAAATCAAACAGATATTGAAAACAAGTAGAAGAGGAAATGCTAGGAAGAGGTGTTCCAAAACTCAAAATTTGGTCAAGTAAACAAAAACTCTCACTTCCATTCCTGGAAAATAATTTTGTTCATCCATTTTAGCAGGCATCTAGATAATTCCTCAAGAAAATGGCATCTATAGATGGCTGGCAACATATAGTTAGCATTCCGTTTTTCTTGGATCTTGTGTGGGGAATTTTTTCTTGAAAGTGGAATTAGGGAGGCTAAGAGGGCCAGCTAACCAGAGCCAAAAGGATTCTTAAGTAGCTGCCAATACTCATTTCTGTTATTTGCCATCCTGTTTTGTGCGAGACTAACACAAACCAACTTTCATCGCTGTTTCTGAAAAGCTTCATCCAGTCAAACTGGAAGCATCCTGGAAAAGGAAAACCTAACCAAAAAAAAAGTTTTCTTTATTTCTTGTATAGAAGGACAATTTAAGTTGCTTCACGAATTCCTTATTACTTATTAATTTCTCTGAGCATCTAAATGAAAATAAATAAGAATCTGAGCCTTACAATCTACAGTGATGTCCTTAAAAAAAAAAAAAAAACAAAAAAAACCACACAGGTGAAGAAATTAAAACAGAAGTAACAGCAGGATCACGATTATAAGGGTGTAATTAGTTATTCATAATGTTCCCAAGTGCATAATAAAGCATATGCTATCATGTTATCTTACACGCACTTAACTGAGAAATTCAGCAGGGAAATAAAGACTATTTATTTGGAAAACATAAAGTCTGCTTCATGACACACGTAAAATGCTCAAAAATTTTCAATACCTTGTCCAGCCACCACTGCAGGTCTTCTCCTAGAGAAACAGGGCTTTGAACCGGCGTGTTCTTCTTGTCCAGGTTTGGCTCCCCTTCCTTACTCGTAGAGCCTCTCTCATTATCAAACGAGGCTCCATCAAGCCACCTTCGTTCACGCAAACGTAAAACGGACTCACGTTCACGCAACAGCTCAGAGTCTCTCTCTAAGGGAAGAAGGAGAACTGGTATGCAATTGGGTCACACCAGTGGGATAAAAGTAAGCCACTCTCTAGTAAAGACCCTTCAGGATGCAACTAACAGCACTTACAACTACTCATAAAGACTAAAAATAAAGAAGTCCTGACATGCAACATTCAATTTATCAACCCTTTCAAGCACATGGACTTTAGAATTACTAAATATAAAAATAGTAGCTAAAAAGTCTTACAGTCTGTGTGCTATCAAAATGCAAAAGCATGTTGCTTACTTGTCATTCAAACTGTAAGCAGCCAAATACATTTAACATGGTAATTTAAGGTTTCGTAGTACAATATGCAGAATTTTGTAGTATTGTTTTATCCATCTCATAACAACAACAACAAAAAAAAACCCTATATCTGTACTGTCTGTTAGATACATTTAAGCAAACCAAAAAAGAGTATTTATTAGAGAGTTTCATAAGAACTTTTCCAAAAAACAATAATTTGAAAAGGTTAAATAAAACAAGCATAAAAAAAGGAAAGGAAAAAAGCTCTTGCATAAATATTTGATAATCCAACCCCTTTTCTATAAGACAATACTCTATGGGACTGGATTAAACTGTATCTGTTTTGAGTAGATCAAATGAAAACTTTTCAAGAGTCAGACAATTTTTAAAAAGGATCCTCATAGGAAAATGTTCCTTACCAAAATGCTTCCCCTCCAATTGGCCTACAAACTGTCTAAAGCCAGTACTCTGCAGTTCGCTCATGCAGATAAATTTTTTAAATCAGGTAATCAAACTAACTTTCCAAGAGTCAACTATGCATGGAAAATAAGGATTACAAAATTCGTGGTAACGTCTTATATAGAATAACCTTAGGAAAGGAAAAAAAAGGAGGAATTTAGAAGGAGTTATGTCAGATGCTTAATATTTGTACATGCAAATAATGCATTTAACTTATTAAGTACTTAATTTACGTTCACAAAAGTCGACTGGAATTACATGTATAAGATGATCATGTTACCATATCATAATTTCAATAAATTACTCCAAGTCTTTGGTCTTTCGCTATACTAGACAAATGGGAAAGCTTTTACACAAGCCAAAAAACAACAGTTTGTCTAAGAAATATACTCCATATAGTACTGCACTTACTATCTTCTAGCAAACAACACACTGACCCTCGACTAGTAATTTTGTAACAGGCACTTAACTGTTCGGCAATTAATATCCTATATCATGTTCTCAAAAGGCAAAATAACTGTATCACACAAACGGTGACAGCAGAGGCTGGATTAACAGTTTGTAAATGCTGCCAGCATTTGTGTAATAGCTCAAAAAGCTAAAAGCTGCTGCATGCTTATTATAAACCTCCCAGTGTAATATGCCTTACAAAAACATGTAAAACACCTTAACACTGCTCAAGGTATTCATTCTCAAGTTGTCCCTACCCAACTATAAAAATGCTTCCAAAAATATTATATAGATTTCTTCTCCATCCCTGGTATCTACACATCTTTCTCCTTAGTCCATAAAGTTAATTTCTGCCATGGGACATATTAAGAACATGTAAAGAAGAGAGCATAAGGAGCAACCCTCCTCTATCTGATTAAGAATGCTGCATGTCATCACTTGTTACTGGTTTTTGAGTAAAACCAAATACTCCTAATGTAATATATGAATTAGTAGGTATTTGCACTACACATTTTAAAATATACTTAGCAGGTAAAAGTTTTACAACAGTTTGAAACAGCAATGATCAACCATTAGATTTAAAATGATTATAAAGGTTCTTAAACTTACCTGCTTGTATTCATAAGTCATTAATAAGTGAACTGTCGCTCACTAATAAAATTATCTACTCTGCATCTTTGACAACATATTATAGTCTACTTTTGCATCTATACCACCAGTGTGTACCATCACTAATGCTTTGCACAGAAAACTACTTATTATAAAGAAAAAAAAAAGTGCAAAATTACCTCTGGATGAGCCTAGCCTGGAAAGTGATGAGCGCCGAAAGGATGGATAACCAAAGTAACTAATATCTTCTGAAAACATAGCATCAGCATCAATAATGACACTTGGGTGAGCAGAATGTATGTCAGCATCCAGAAGAGACATAAGATCCTCTATAAGAGGAGACAAGGGTCTTAAGTGAATAATCAGCTACTTAAAAACATTAGCTAGAGAGACCATCAACTGGAAAGTATCAAAGCAAACAAGAAAAGACTATCCATTAATTGAATTTCTGCTCTTCAGATTCACCAGTGCAAGCCGATGTGCCTCGTCCACCTTTACAAACCAGCACAGCCAGCTAGCGCGTGGGACCAGCTTCCAGCCACATTTCCTAAACGAGCCTTACCTGAAACACATCTCTCTGCAACCCAAGAGCTCAAACCTTAAGCCTTTCACTTGGAAGAATGAAGTGCTAAGAGAAAGTAAATGCACATGTGCTCCCAGGCTTATGCACATGCACAGAAATCCAACGGGCACCTGGGTTTAAGCAGGATAAAAGTGATGGTGAAAGCTGCCTTCACAAGGCCTCATGTTTGGTATCGAAGACTGTCGGTTCCTCCGTGGAACGTTTCTCTCCAAGAACGACACTGTTCAGGTCACAACCTCGTGGCTGCAGCTCTTGGCACAAAGCCTTAAATGGCACCAACATTAAAAACAACAGTTATCTGGAAGAAAGTACCATTGCTTTCATACAAAGATGATCTTCAACACTGTGACAGGCCCGGCCACAATTTAAAAAGAAAAAATATATATATATTTTGGAGCTACTACTCCTGAACATCTGCAAGCTGTCCTTTACTGCACAGAAGGATATCGGTAAGTGCTCTCTGCACACAGAAGAGGCTCATGAAAACTCACACAGCATTTCGGGGAAGCCCAGGATATGGGCAGATCACGCAACCCAAGCACACTCCCGTCTTGCTGAATGGCAGTGTCCCTGCCACACAGGGTGGCTGCTGCTGGCAGCAGCACAACCTCATCTGCTTTAGCCACTCACAGCACTAACACAAGGCTCTGTCCCTCTGCAAGGCACCGAAGGAGCACATATGACTTCAAAACATCCAGGTTCTCTCAGCTTTAGCTTCATCGGAAGTTTTAAAACAACTGTGGCCACAAATCAAGATTTGGTGATGTCAAATAAAAACATCCTTAGTATTCAGCTTTCAGTGTTAAGAATCTTTTTTTCAGTGCAGTATAGAAAGTTAAGCACAAAGGCAAGTGTCTCCAAAAACTGAAAAGGGGCCCCATGTCTGCTGTCAGAGCCAGTATTAGTTCCCTGAACTGTTTCATTTACTGATACTGAAAGTGTCAGAGACTCAGGCTGGAGGAAACCTGTGTATTTACTCTGACTTTTCTGGACAGAAATTTGAAATCAAACAAATCCCAGCTACAACCAGATGTCCCCAACAGAAAGGAAGTTCACATAAAAACAGTGTGATAACCTGTTTTTGTGAACAAAACCCAAAGATGCAGGGGAGATGCAGGGAAGCCACAGCAAGCAAAACCAGCAGGTCAAATAGTTCTTTTACATTATGATCTATTTAAAATTTGCACTAGTATTCAAGTAAAGAATCCACTAAAGTGCAATCTGTGCTTCTAAAAGCACCTAGTTTAGGACATTACAGTCCATGTAGTAAGCTTTAGAAAGATCCCTGACAGGCTACAGGAAATTCTAGGGAAAAAAGAAAAAAAAAAAAAAAACCCACACTTACCTGGCAAGCAGGCTACACTTTACCCAAACACTTTAGATGCCTGTAAGCCTGGTCCTGCCTATCTTATCTACTTTCCACTGACCTCCTGCAATACCAAAGCAGAGGTGCCGCTCAGCTAAGTAGCGCACTTCTGTGAGATGCAAATGCAGCTGAGAACCTGCTAGAGGCCCCATTCCTCCTTCCTGCTACTTTCACCACTCTGGTACTTCTTCCTCTCCTCCTATGAGAGACTCCAACTCTCGAGTCCTCCAGCAAGCAACAGGAACAGCCCAGCAACTCACCCTGTTGGTTTTGCCATTTGCCAGCCAAAGATTTCCACGACTGCTACTTTGATCTCTCTTGGGAACAGAATTGGCCACACAGAAAAGAACTCGTCAACCTCGTGCAAATTTGACAACAGCCCCAAAAACCAAAGTGACATATATTTTTGGCTAAATGTACTTCAAGAAAAGTGAGAAAAATCAAAACTTCTTCCTTCAAATTCAAATCATATTTTAATTTTTCGTTCAATATTTCTGCAAGAGATCCCTCCCCTCTTCTTCCATCTTCTATAGCAGGAGAAGAGATGCTAGACCTGGTGGGAATAGAAGCCAAATCCATTCCCCTTCCTACATCACCACATTTTTTTAGTTCTATAGGAATACAGATATTGAAGAGCAAGATCAAGTTTAAGCATATAAGTAAAACACATTCTCTGTGACTTTACTCCCTGCTCTTCAGAGAAGTCCGTTACCACTTGTCACTTGTGCACTGATAGACCAGAATCCCATCCCTCAGCAGCTGAATTAGACAGAATCATTCTCATCATCAGAAAGAAGGTAAGAAAGTACCTATGATTCACTAGTAGACACCAGAGTATCTAGGGCAGAGGAAAGGGAAGGGGGGCAGGAGAAAAGAGATATAAGCAGCAATTCAAATATTGAGATTTCGGTTTCCAATAGCTCCATGACTATTTGCTATGGATTTATCAAAGATTTTGCCTGGATAGATTCTTATCTTAAGTAGAACTTTCATTATGTCCTTTCCTTTTTTAAAGGGACAGTCGTAAGGTCTCTCTTCTCATGTGCATATTTTTATGAAATGTCACAAACTTGATGCCTTTCGTACTTCTAATTGTTGATTTTGGAGTAAATTGCAAAACTGCAACAGTGAAGGGACAAAAATACGTATCATGCTACGCTAGGAATCCAAAGTCAAACAGAATTCTACTTATCTTGATGCTATACGTTCATTCAAAATGCTACCTAAAAAGTTAATTTTTCAAAAGAAAAGGAGGGAAAAAAAAGTTACATACACGTAGATGTCTTCCCAAAAGGAAAGCCACTGAATAACCGGTTTTAAATTGATTCCTATATTATGCTCCAATTCCCATCTTTCATCCCTGCAAACTAACACAAGCAGTGCTGCAATACAAAAGCAGTCTTTCTCTTCTCTCCTAAAAAAAGTAAAATAAAAAAAGAGGATTTTTAAACAAGCATATCTCAGATTCCAAAAATCTAAAGTTGCCTGGATATACTGCAGAACTTCTGCTGTTCACTTAAGGTATTTTGAATGTCTCTTAAAACTGAAACTTCTCTGATCATCAAAAAGCCCGATGCATAATCCTTGCACTGCTGAGATTATCACAAATGATATATTAGTGAAATGACAATGTATGAAATAAGAATTTTCAAATTTCACAGTAACTGGAAAGCAACTCAGTACTATTTTTTTTCCTCTTAAAATCATCTCTCTGGCTTGGAAGATTTAGAGGGCTAACCCCTAAATTTAAGGGTCATAAAGCACCAGACATGCATAAAGAAGAAAGTAAAAATTAGCATATCATTTTAATCAAAATGCAGAAGCCTCAAAAGTTCTGAAGTGTGAATAATCTTGTCTTTTGCCTTTTTTGGCACTTGAAAGGAACAAAAGCAAAAAGTTTTAAAGTATTAATCTAACATCATTAAAAAAAAGATACACACACAAAGCTAAAACCACACAACTGAAGATTCTTTATCTTTCAGAATCTTTTTGGTGTATGTATTTTTTTCAAATGATTCTTTTATGAACAATCTTATTACATAATGAATAACTGCTTAAATACATTCAATTCCTAACGTTTTCTCCAATTAACTCCAATGTTACAGGTGCAAAAGAACAGCCAGAGGCAAGACAAGTGATAATAAGGAGAATGCAGAGTTCTTGGAGCAAAAGATTTAAACACTGTTTCTGTGTGGTTTGAAAGGATGGGATGTTGCTCTTTTTCCAGAGTTACAGGCAAGGTTTTCTGGCCATCAGACTTTTCTGAAATCCAGCCTGCATGACTAAGCAATAATGGCAAGAATTGCTAAACTTGTCCTACTTAATAAAGCAAGGGTAGAGTCATAACAGCACATTGCTATTCAGCTAGACCTCTCCTATGTTCTGAACACATTCTGTGGGAATTCATTTCCACGCAACACACCTAGCTATTTTTGCCCATGAAACTTTAGTAAATTAAGGACAAATGCAGAAGGCACTGCACATTCTACCGATTTTGCTTATGCCTTTGAAGACAAAGTTGAGACAAAGCAGGTTGCATTTCAGTTGTGATTTCCTTCTCTTTCCATACAACAGCTGGGGAAGCGCTAGCCCAGTTTTTCCACAGAGTAAAAAGAATAGTGGAAAAAAAATACTAATATTAGGAGGGTGCAATCTCTTGTAAGAAAGATTAGTCTAAAAATGGAAAAGTTTTAAAAAGTAAGCCAACGAGGAAGCATTTTCTGGGTAGTTACTAAAGACAGTGAAATGTGGCACACTACTTTAGCCTATCTCAAATTGAGACTGCAGCCTGGGCACCCTGTAACCAATATCAGCTGTCATACGTTCTCAAGTGGCCTCTATTAACTGACCCCTATGATCTCAAGAAGCACCAAGAGAATAGTAATGCTGCCGAAAGCTGGTTCTTGGTTAAAATGCACTTTCACTCTGGATGATTACTGGCAGAGAGTTATCTTCTGAAGGCAGTTTCCGGAGGAACACATTCTGGTATGCCTACAGGAACAACTCCTGCTTCGAATAAAGGGATAGAGTTAAAAGAATTTGCTTCCTTCAGTGCATCTGTCTAACGCTATGAAGCTGATCTCTAAACATCCAGACTCAAATTAAGGATTTTTCACCCCTGCCTTTAAGTTCAACCAGATTCTTGGTTCTGCAGTAATACAAAAAAAAGCTTGTTGGCTTCAACCAAAACCAGAAGACATCAAGTGCATCACAAGCCTCTGCTGCAGAACAAAGAAACCTCTGTCTAATCACATGATGGACGAGATAAAGATGGAGGAAGCCCATGAGCCTTCCTGGTGAACCGGATGAGCAGAAAAAACATCTATTAGAAAAATACCAAAATATCATTCTGAACCCAAAGAGGAAAGCTAATACGTAGTCAGAGTTTAGATGCTTTCTTTGCATGTTGTGCACCTAACTAGAAAAAAGGTTAACATTAGATTTGGCTTCTATGTTTTCAAATAGGGTTACTTGGCAAGAGTCAGATTACCTAAGGAATTTAACCAATGCATAAGACAACCGGAAGTCTTTTCGAAACGGAAATTGCATGAGATAGACTCTGTTGGACTTCAAAACTACTGGACTTCAGTCATAACATTAAACCTGCATTGCCAGAATACTATAGCATTTATTTATAAGGGGCATTTGAGATGAGGAATAATTTATCAGTCTATCTGTAAGAACTGTAAACTGTTTGACCCTCCCTTGAGAAACTTTGATTTTAAAAGGCTGTATAAGTTTTGCTCTAAAAAATGTTGTATTGTAAGAACACATTAGTAAATTAGATAAGCCACTAAAATTTAGAATCAGCTTTTACGAGCAAGCCACACTGCAGTCATTTCATTGAGCAACAACGTACATATGCAAAGCTGATGTATGCAAAGCCCAGGTTTGTGAAAAAAAAAAAAAAATCCCTTTCATGCTACCCTCAAATAGAATTTAAAGAACAACTGTTGACTCAGTTAATCCCTCCTTCCATCCTAGGGCATCTTTTGCTTTGTGCGTTTTTAGACTTCACTGCTATAAGCTCGGGCAGTTTTTGCCGCATACACTGCGCAGCGTGGAAGACCTGGTCAGTGCTTAAACACAAGAAAACAAGAACACCTTGGGGTTTTCTTATTAGTTTGCAGAATACAAACCTCCAGGAAGGTATGATTCACTTGCTGTGTCATCCCCATCATCTCCATCTTCATCATCACGACTTAACAAATTATTTACAGCAAGGTTTACATCAAGATTTGTTCGCTGGAGTTCCCGAATAATAATACTTCTGGACTTCCCTTGTAAAACAACTTGTGCCTGTAAGAGCAGGGTGCAATTGGTTATTGGCCACTCTCAGCTCATTAACCACTACTCCCAAGATAACAAAGCCTAACTCTAAAACAGTCTAACAAAAAGCAGGAGTGCTATTATTGATTCTTCAAAAGTCAAACACACTACCTGCAGGCAAAGACTCACCTGGATTTTTTTCCTAGATATCTAACACTAGATAATTAACAACTTCTTGGCTTAATTTAGAGCACTGAATTCCAGCTCTGGGAATGAATTTCCTAATGGGTTAATATCTTGCCTCTAAAAAGGCAGAAGTTCCCAGTTTCTACTGAGTTTGGAAGTCACAAACAGAGAGGAACTTTGTCACAGATGTGTCTAAGACACTACATCTTCTAGCTCCTGGCTTGTGCCAGCTATGCTGTATCCCATCCAAAGCAGAGGGACAGCTAATCTTTGGCACACCAACTGCTGGTTATATTCCAAATCATGACTAGAAACTTGTTTTTAAGTAAGAATTACAATATGTTACCTAGTTACATATTTTGAAGATATTACTTGGTTATAACAGTATTTTTCTCCATGACTAACTAAATTCAATTGAATCATACGTTGTAAAGCCCATCTACTTATTTGGCTTTGGTTCATTAAGGGGCAAAAGCAGAATAAATTACGCCCAACATCTATATCGACTGTATTTACTAAAACATTAAGGAGCGGTACCCATGAAGAAAAAATATTAGCATTTGAAGAGATTAAATGTATTTAGTGGCTTTCATTTAAACAGAAATTTGTCACTCACTTTTATCCAAAGCAAAAAAAAAAAAAAAAAAGAAAAAAAGAAAAAAAAGAAATTGTTCCCCTTCTTTATATTCCTTTAAGAATCCTATATATTTGGTAGGATGCTTACTTGATAAGTATTTTATTTTATTTTTTTTGCTACATTCCCATCTGCAAATAAACAATGCACGAGAAAGCTTGGGAAATTACAATTCTGGAATAAAAATAAAACAGTCACTGACATTATGGATTTCAGAATAGAAGAATTTGGTAAGAAGTCTCTCATCTTAATTACATGCCATAATTCCTTGGGAAAATACACTGCTATTGCAGCATTCTCCTGCTCACGTGCTACGAGAGGCTGCCAGTTTTTGGCACCAAGAGGCCCGCCGCTCACGTACCTGTGAAATGAGTTCCTCTGGAATGACTGAGGCTGGAATCACCGGTTGTGGCTGGCTCCCCAGCAGCCCGGAGCCCCTGTCGCGCCCGGTGCGGATAACGCGGGTCTGCCGTCGGGAATCGCGAGCTCCAGCTGACGATCTGCCAGAGGATCCTCCTCCACTTCCACCAACCCCCGAACTCCAGCGGCTTCTAGAAGATTTAGATTTTATTTATGTATTAATTTTTAAATAGCAGCATGCTTTGGGGGCTATTTCAAGAAGTATGGCTTCAGTTTTATTATGAACATACGGCAGACGTTCTCGGAAAGATACTGTATATGGACTTCATAAACATATGCTATGAAAGGATCTCTCAAAACTAATGAGAACAGCACTAGGCAACTGATATAGCTCTGAACTACACAGAAGAAACATGAAGTTGCACTTTTGGCTACTTGTACAGCTGCGTGATGTACACATACACACACACATGCAGCCACACACACACACAATTCCTTAAGTTTCTAAAAGCAACAGTAAAAGCAGCATCCCACCAGCGCTCAATTGCTGCCTTCCTACTATAAAAGCACATACAAGCAGCAGCCTCGTGACCCATGAGTTTGAGAGAAGGTCACTGTATTTAGATGGCTCTTCTCAAATTTCTGAGATGTGATTTACATTAAGAAACTGCTTACTTAATTTTCCAGTGTAACCTTGACTGCAAGATAAATCTTGCACTAGATATTGCACTACATGTAAATGATTTGAGAGGGATTTTAGTACAGACCTATTCCTCTTGGAATAATCAGCTTTCACACATGTATCACAAAAGCATGTGTAAAATGACTAGATACAAACAAATTTTCCCTTCCAATTGGCCAATATCAAAAAAAGGGAATATAAGATAGTGCCTCGTAGAAATATACAACTCGCCATATTACAGCTAACTTTAAAAAGAGAGAACTGCACCAAATGTATTGCCCCCAAAGCCTTGATATTCTGTGGTCCTGAGGAAGAAAAACAAAACAAAACAAAACAAAACGATAAAAAGCCTCTAGTTTATTCCTCAGGAAAAAAAATAAACTTTGTTTCAGACAGAAGCCTACTGTAAAGAATACTGCCTATGGCATTACTGCTCTTTAATCATCAGTATCAGTAGAACTTTTCTGCTCTTAATCACCCTATGCATCAACCTCCTTTCATGAGAAATAATTAAAAAAAAAAATCTAGAGTCTACTTAGTAAAGGGAGAGGGGAATCAATATGCCCTGCGATGAAAAAAACAGTTTGCTTTTTTCACGAAGTATCGCTTTCATATCTGCAGGTAGTAATTAAGACAACCAGTTAAATCTTATATTTGATGTTCCGATTACCATTTTTCTGGGCAAGACCATAAAATTAAATAGCTCAAGCATCTGTTTAAGAGGATGCCCTGTCTCAGGGAAATCTATGTTTTCAGGATCACGGCCAGCAACTATACAGACGATGACCCAATAGGAAGCAATAAGCAATTCAATGACAGCTTCAGCATAAATGCTTTGCCTCATGAGTTAGAAAGAGCTCCCAAAAAAAAGGAAAGGAAAAGAAAAATATTGGTGAACATGAAAAGGAACATGAAACGGGGGAAAAAAAAAAGTGACATTAAATATAATGAGTCAGATTGTTTCTAGGAGTGTATTCTTGTTGTTGGGAAGGGAGCTGAGAGGAAGCTAATTTCTACAGAGCAAATTTTTCAATCCAGCTCTCAGCAGGGAGGATGTGGGTGTAAAAAGAAGCTTACGTGCTATATTTTAATACTTATTACTGATGCAGTTTTCTATTTTAAGTTATAAGCTATCAGTGACAGAGTTGAGAGAGATCTAACATTTAAAGACATTTATATCCTTATAATAATTAAAATGTTACAATTGAATCCTAATTGAGCTCAGGGAAACCCACTGGCTTTGCACACTGCCATTATTTTTAGTGTAACAGCAATTCAGTTAAAATGTGGTTTAAATGTGTTCTTTCAAAGAAAAAGAGTAACATATTCAATATCCTTAAAAGAGTTAGGCTTCATTCTCTGATGTCTTTGCTATGTTTAACAGACATCTTCAGAAGTTCTGGAACCTACTGATCAACTTTGGTTAAACAACCAAAAAAGTTATCTTCATAAAGTTTACTTCCCTAGTGTTCATAAATCTTTTTTTCCCATCGGGACTCCTTTCAAGTGGACTTGAATCTACTTGATGTGCTACCATGCCTCTGTCAGATCACTTTTTTATTTAGCTGCTTGAGAGAGCAGATCTGCTATGAAGAAAAGTCTAAGGACATTAGTTACTTTTACTAAGCTGTTTACATCTCGAATAAGTACTAGTACCAAAAGGAACTCTTTCTGCATATTTCTGCTCATCTACTTGATCCCCATCCACTGTCCATTAACCTGCTATCATCTTTCCAAATTCAGTGAATTAATCTAAGGTCTCTGCAGTTAGCATGTGTTAAGATTCAAATTAACAAGTAAACCTTGCCTGTAAATACACTCTACTAGTTTGGTGAGTTTCAACCAAGCATTTCTGAACTATGCAACAGAAAATAATACAAAGGCTTCAGGGGCTGGTTTCACATGACTTCAAATAATTTTAACTGGTTATGCTCAGGTGAAAATAAAAGAGTGAACATGTTCCTAGTCTGAGAGAAATAAAACCATTTTTGACAGTAAGTTTTTAAGCAGGACACCATCAGTTTGCCTTTAAAGTCCACCACGCAGATTTAAGTTGTGATGCATGAATATTTCACAAAGAGGCAGGGATAGGAAGACTTTCATGCAGCTAAATCCCAGATGAAATTAGCACATTTAATAATGTAAACAACAAATTCCTTTTATTTTTTGAGTGGAGGGGGGAAAAGGAGGAAAGGCTGAAGTTCATTGCCTTACAAAAGCATATAATGAAAAAGCCACTGCAATTACATAAAGATTAACTTACATTGCTATAAAAAGGGACACCATCAATTCTAAAGCTGATTATTAAAATAATACATAATTTGAGTTTATATACTGTATTTCCAACTTTCTATTTCAATTCTAAGGGTTCTGAGTCACAATTTTTTCCAACTCTTTTCTTCTTATTACTATGTATTACAGTCTAACAAAAAGCAACTCTTCACCTGGGACAAGGGAGAGGAAAGCTAAATAAAGCTGACTACAGGAAAATCTGTCAATACACATGCTAAACATTTTTTTCCTGTGTAAATGCATTCATTTTACTTCATGCTATTATTCTATTAAATTGATAGTGTCCCTCTAAAAAATCTGTTTTTCAAAGCTGAGGGGGTAAACACTCAAAAAAGACAACACAGCCAAAACCAAGTTATCCTTCACACATTTATTGGAACGTATGAAGAATGTTCCATATCCTAGGCACTCCAGGGTCATTTGCATATGTGTTATTTTAACAAAGTCAGTAAGGTTTTTGTTACACCCTACCTACACAACTGCTGTAATTAAACGTCCCCTTACACATACTGCATACAGTTTATATATGTGTATACACATATACTCAAATATGGAACAAACAGATTGCAGCCTCAATCCTATCAAAACTTACCCAAGGGTGTTGCCTGCCAGTCTGCCCAGAGTTTCAGAACCAGACAGAAACCATGGGGAGTCACTAGTTCTGCCTGGCCTGGATGTCCTTCCTGCCCCTGAGCCACTGCTCAACTTTGAACTGAAAGTAAAAGATGGTAAATCAGTCACAAAACAATCCCAAATGGGTTAAGAACAAAACCTGGAAGCCCAGGTCTAAATTCTCAGGGACTTAGTCTGGTAACATACCAGCTTAAGCAACACCCTTGGGGAATATTCCAAGCTAATCTAACTGTCTGTTAAGATGTATGCTGAAAAAATAAAGTGGAAAGCATGCCTAACAGATCGTACTTACACCAGCAATCCATAATAACAGTTTCAAATGCACATTAAGCTAATCAGTGATTTGAGATAGCCACTGCACTACGTGTTTTCAGTTAGCATATATGTACAAATTGTAACAGCCAGGTGCTCTACCTGTAAACTAGAGCCTAGGTATACTACTTAAATTGAAGTTTTACATCCAAATATGATCAAGCAGTCCTAATACAGAGGACTTACCTGTATCAAAGGCACCAGATTTAGAAAGTAAGCCCCTCCAGAAGGGACCCCTTTCTGAGCAGATTCTACGTCTGCCTTGAAAATATAAGCCAGTTTGTTTCATAAAGCTTGTCTAGGGCGGGGGAAAGGTGTTGTTTTATTGTTTCTATAAATTAAAGAGTTCCTGTATCACTACCTTTTGACCACATCTAATATTTATTCCTGTACCAGTTTGTCAAGCTACACTGTTTGGCTGCATCACCATAACCACTGTATATAAACTTCAAGTACCCATTTCAAAGGCAATCTGTTTTAAAACCAAAACAAAACACCAAGCACTGCTTATGCAGTTCAAAAGAATTATTTAATATAAAGAAAAATATTTCTTACCCATCATTATTATCGGGTTTACCCAATTCCAATCTGTCTGGCTGAACTGAAAAACCAATCCTGCAGACTCTACCATCCTATATTTAAAACAAGAAAATCAAGTGTCCAAAATTAAAATACAAGACAGTTACAGGAAAAACACACAGACATACACACACACACATAAGTAAATAAGTCTTCAGTTGCTGAAGAATGTTGATCAATTTGATATTAAAAGAATTAGCTTTAACTCTACAGTTTCAAATTTGTTATCTCAACAGATTTTGGAGTAATTTACCTCAAGAAGAAATGCAGCATGATTTGGTCCCACCACACACTGTTTAATAGTAGCCTGTTCCAATACATTCAAAGGGGGGTGGCTGAAAATAAAAAGTGAGCATGTATAACATTTTTAAACTTTTAAAGTCTGGAAAAAAAAAAAAAATCCTAGTGGCATATGGAAGTAATAAAGCGCAGTGATGATTGCTGATACAGAAACATTCAAGAATGACTAAAAATGTACATTAGTCGAGGCAACTATGACATACTTTCAGTCATCAAGCACAGAAAATGCAGAACAAAAACTTTTTTTTTTTCATTTTATGTGGTCAATAATAAACAATAGGGATTCTACATCAAAAGTAAGGAATTAGTCTATAAAGTGGGTGTTTAATAGACTGTATCATGACTGAAAACCTAACATTTTCTCCCTTACATAGTAACTGTCTTGTCTGAAGCATTTCTGAAGCTTAGCATAAGTACTAAGGCTTTCTAAGGCTCCACCTACAGTGCAATCCTTTGTTTTGTGTTGATATTAGAAACACATTCTTTCCTAGACGGCTTATAGTGATGCCTGAAATGTCTTACCTGTTTAAATTATATTTGTTCAGCTTCTCTGAAACTTCCCTTAATCTGCAACAAGAAGAAAAGAAGCCGTTTGCAAGACATTCTTCGCTGTATCAAACGTTCACCTAAGCAGCACACTTGTGACATGAGTTTTCTTTTTAACTGCCAGGGACATTTCAACATCCTACACACTGATCAAACTGAATATCGACTCCAAAACTGGCCCCTTCTCAATAATTAAAACAAGAGTATCATGACATTACAGCAGGAGACAGTGAGTACATTATGAGAACAACTTACCATCACAAAATTTTCAAGGCACTATATAAAAAGACTCCTGCTTTTGTTACCACCATTTTCCAACTTTACACACAAAGTAAGCAAATGAAGCAATAAGCATAAACAGTAGCTATATTTGTGTTTCTTGCTACAGACTTGAATACAGTCTCCCTGAGCAAACAGGATTACCATTTTCCAGGGAACCCAAACATGTGGTATTTCACATCAAAAACACGACTAAGTTCCCAGAAACAGATAACACAGGGAAACAGAGGCATATATACACACACACACACATATATATACACACATATATAAAAAAAAAAGCCAGAGGCAAAAGGGACAAGCAACAAACTTTGCTGAAAAGAAAAAACAAGCCGGGTAACACCATATATGACCGCACCTTTTATCTAAAATGGCACCCTTAATGAGAGGGGGAGAAAAAAAAAGAAAAAAGGAAAAAAGGAAACAAACAAAAAAAACAGTTTCCAAAGATACCTCCACCTTTACATCACCTCACCAAATGGAGAATGGGCTAAAAACTCCAGCTTAGAGGCTATGGTGTTCAAAAATTGAAACCAACACAGGCCTTTCTACGAGATGCTCTCGTACTACCCTGCAGGCATTTCAGGTGAAACAGGGGCTCTTTTCTTCTCAAAGATGACGCACACTCTCAAGACGTCCTTAAACGCCACCCAAATTTAGTTAGAACATTTGCATTATATTATGAATGCTGTAAAAATAATTTCAGGTCTTTCCAATTAAAAACAAAAATAAACTAACCTTTGCACCACATTTACGCTAGCATTCTGCAAACCTCTTCCTTGCTCAGCAACACCGCTCCAATCTCAGCAAGAAGAGGCAGTCCCACCAGGACCGTTCTCCTCTCCGAACACGTCCTTAAACCCTAACTTTTTACTCGATTCATTTCGTTTCTATAAATAGGCTGCTGCAAACAACAGACCTAAGTTACCTGCAAACCCTGGGCATGAGAAGCAACACACATTAAAGGCCCAAAGGCTCAAATCTCAGTGCTATCAGTTTGATGTTTTTTAACTCGATAGCCTTTATTTCAAGCATGGGGGGCTAGGGGATGGAAGGAAGGAACACATCCCTTTGGGACCGCAACAGGCTGGGAAGACAACGCACAGGAGGAGAACGCACAGGACAAACATCCCCAGCCACCTGGGCAGGCGGCGGCCCACGCAGGAGGATCCTCAAGGAAACCCCCAGCACAGATGGTCCGGTCCAAGACTCATCCTGGGACTCTCTGGGAAGCAAGCAAGGATCTGCCGTGTAATACACATCAAACAAAACACACCCGAACCTGCGTGTCCCTAGGACCTCAGCTAACTACCCACAGAAATCAGCAGCAGCAGCTTTTCCACTAGCATTTCTCCCCCTGGTGAGCTTGAGCAACAGAACAGAAACCATGCTTTTAAGTTCATGGCACTTCTCTATGAAAATCTAGGGGCGAGGTCATACACTAGCAACAGGACACAGTTTACCAGGCTACTCTGAGCAACATTTAATGTTTCCTTCGGGTTTACATGACAAAAGTCGGACAATATTAAGGAAATATTTTTTTAATTTGTAAATACAATCTTATTCCTCTTTTACTTGTAAAAATATAAGGAATAGGGAAGAAAAATGAATCGAAAGCAAAAAAGATTTGCACACTCCAAATCTACCAGTAACATCAACCTTGGAAGGGGTCCATCTGCAACAAGATTAACCAGATGCCCAATGTAACTGAGAAGAGGCTGCTGTCAGCATTTAAGGGGGAGAGGGGATTGCTCTGATTTGATGATTGTGCTATGATTCTGAAAGCGTGAAACTTGCTCTCTCCCAAAGAAACATGATCTAACCCCCCAATGTCTTATACAACTCCCAGAAGAGTAAAATTGCAGAGTACTGAAAAATAAGCTGAGGGACTCATGCAGACTTGAACTTTATGCAGAGCAGCACTGAACAAGAGAGGAAGGGTTTGCGCTCCCTCCATGCCCGGGCCACTCCTTTCAATCCCACTGCTCCCTTTCTTGTGCTGCCACCAGCACTTGGGGGAACAACACAATCACAGAACTAAGCCAGCCAAATAACAGCAGATGAAATAAAAAGATAAATTCTGTGCAGATGTAAATAAAAACTCCAGGCAAAGAACTTGACGAAAAGGTTCTTGTAGCAATCTAAGTCCTTCTGCTTGCACGCTTTCATGGTGTTGTGCTATGGATCCTCTGAGGGAGAATTACCCAGTGCACACTTAAGTTTAGGCCAAAAAAAACACAGTTCAATAACTTTAACTTAGGATGAACTGGACAAAGAGGTACATGCAGAGATGATTTAATGAATCCATGCATTAAGGAAGACCCACACTTCCATTAAGATCTTCCATCTGAGTCTTTGCTGTGACAGGACGAGTCTCTGACACCAGAGGCTGTCTCCTCAGTTTTGGAAAAATCTCACTAAAGGCAAGTAAACTATTTCAAACAAGGAGGGCAAAAAGAACTCAGTATTTGCCCACAAACAGATCTGGGGAGAATTGCACTGGGTCTTTACACTTTTGAACACGAAGTTCAGTGGTGAGGTCTTGCGCATTAAGAGATGCGTTTTTATAATAACCCTATGAAAATCTAACCAAATGCAGCTGTGACGAAAAACAAAAAGTTAGCTTGCACCAGCCAAGTAGGGACTTTTTGTTTTAAATTTTAGCAGCTAGAACTTGAGTCCAAAGCTCTTGCATTAATCAGAAAATGTATTTTCTCTTAAAGAACATATATACCTTCAGAGAAGTTTATCTGAGCATCCATCATCCCACCACATCTTCCTGTATAAAAGCTAGTTAGGCCTAACAAGAGAGTTACACACAAAACTCAAGTACGAAATACTAATAAGTTCACTGAAATAATAAATTACAGCATATTTTAAAGAAACTGCAACCTAATTAAGCAAGCATTAAATTCTATAACCTTAAATTCACTAAGCAGAACTCTGTTTTACAATGTAGGCTTTCATCCAATATCCAGAATGGAGCTTTGAAATAGGCAGGTTGTCCCAAGGAGAAGAAAACCATAACACAAGCTGCACTTCTAGTATACTTGCTCCTCATGGGCACAGTTCCCAAGAGGCAGGATTAGACAGTCATCCTTCAGGTTTTCAAAAATATATCCATCCTGCCACCCAAAAATCCATCTACCGTAATATGCAATACTAAGAAAAATTTTCATATTGTTCTAAGATTTTAGAAGAGTCTAAAGAATCTTCTACTGCTCATCTGTCTCCCCAATATTTATTATTAGATCAAAAAAAAAAAAAAAAAAAAAAACCACAAACTTCTCAGGGAACATCTGGAAGATCTTCCCAAGGAAACACATAAGATGAAATGCACGGTGAATTGCAAATAAGTATTTCCCCTGGTAACTATAACATTTATATTTTCCCTCAAAATCTTACTTGCTATTAAACTGAAACAATACTGATGCTAACATGTAATCTAACATCTTCTACAGTTCTGGTCAAGTGATAATACCACATATACCACATTTATTGAGAAGTATTATAATGATTAGTACCATCTCAGGGACGGATCTAACTTTACTATCCCTTTTGGGGGGAAAATATATACTTTTCTAAACTATGCAACTTCAGCTAGATTTTTAAGTGCCAGGTAGGTCTTTAAAGAACACACAATGCAAACTTTCAACTGAAGAAGTGCGAATTAAAATGTTTGCACATTGCATGTCTCAAGAAAAAGAAAAGAAGTCTTGCTTGAACAACAAGAAACACTAGATCCCCAGACACAATGTTCCCAAGATCCATTCTCTTCATTTTTTTCCTCCTAAAGTTGATCCTTTACAGTCTTAATACAATACTTGTTCACTTTAAACAAAGTTTCTATATCAGGCAGGGGCCCCACAAGAGCTTTCCTAACTTCAGCACCACATGGTGATGATAAGGGTTCGCCAAAGGCTGAAAATGAAATATATGTTTGAACGACAGCTTGGTCTGTTGAACAACTTCAAGTAGAGAATTTCAAGATAAAAAACATATAGTTCTGATGTTTTTCTAAATGATCAGACCTCTCACAACTTCATATGGCAATGAAGTCTGCATCTAACAATCTCACAACTTTCACCAGAGCATAAAGAATGTAACAGAAATATCAGTTTTCATATAACACATAAAAGAAATAAAAGTTTTCCAAAGAAAGGTTAAGAAGCAGCAGATAACCAAGGGAAAAAACCCTCAAGCATTGGAAGATTGTACTGACTAACACACAAATCAACACTAAGTAAATGCAACCTTCATCTTTATCCCATTGCTGATACCATGAAGCTCACAGTGTCAACAGCCCCATGCTGACCAAGGCCCATGGGAGCTGTCACATGACTGTCACATGTCACAGCTCCAGCATGGCAGCCAAATAACCAGTTATTGGGACTTTTTAGCCCAGTAGAGCTGTACAGCTTCCAAATTCAAGTCCTTTCACTCCTGCCTACCTTTGTGTCAGAATTCCACTATGCCTATAGGTGTCATGAGAATGGATACCAATGACAAGCTAAAAAAACAAGTTATTTTATGTGTCCTGATCCCAGAATGTCTCAGATATTGGTACCGTAGAAATCGGGTAAAATCACATCCAGATGCTCTAAGAAAGCATACAGAAAGGTCCTGCTCCTATTACACACCCTATTTGCCAGGCCAAATCTTGTAAAGGCATTTCTGAAGAGGCAGCCTTCCCTAGTTCCTGTACCATATAACTTTCTCCTAAAGGAACAAACGAAGAATTAAAGGTGAGAGAAGGGAAAAAAAAAAAAAAAAAAAAAACACCACCACTTCTCTCCTTCAAAGTGGAACAGGAAGAAGGGAGAAGAGGATGCTTACAGTTTGCTTCAATATTAAGCCATTCTAGATAACACGAGGCAGTGGTCATCCACAAGAAACTGAGAAGTACCACACAAAAGTAGGCAATAAAATGACTGTGGAAAACAAAGGAACACACAAAAAAGAACAGTAGCCAGTGCAAGCACAAGATGACCTGCAAGCAAACCAACACTAATGAGCACTGAAGTGGGCTGCTAAATTTGGTATACAATACACAGTTCCTTGAAAGATGTAAGACAAAAAGGGATAGTGCCACCTGGTAAGCGACCAGGTGTACCATGAGTTACATGTGACCGTCGTCTCCCCTGTTCCAAGAAGCATACATTAGAATCAGAAAATTTAAGAAAAGGCAACAATTAAGCGGCATGGGCCCAAAGAACATCCAGTGGGACCAAGATCCTTCGAAGGTGTTGGACACCTGTTGGAAAATGAAGACAACTGTCACAGAAGGATAAACGGGGAATGACATTTCATTGTCTGTTCTAATATGGGTACCAGGGGCAACAAATGAAACTAGCAGTAGGCAGATAAAAAGGAGCAGAAGGACGCAACACACGTAGTTACACTGCAGAACAACCAACCTAACATGGGGTGGGCAAGGGACAACAGCGCCTCAAAGGCTATTACACACTAAGTCCCGCTGAGGAAAGCCCTGAGCTGCGAATTGCGACTTTTTAGAAGCTGGAAGAGCATTATTACGTTTGCCCTATTTTCATACCCTTCTATCACCCAATACTAGCCACCGTCACAGACAGCAGGACAAGACAGAGCTCTTGTCCAACTCCAACAGAAAACAGCTCCTATCAAACCCGAGTTTTTATTTTATGAGACCGTCAGTTCGGCTGAAAAGGCTATTCTGATAGTTAGAACATGGTGCTGAACCAGGAAGCTGCAGTAGAAAAATAATCTGGAAACCATCAAATGAATCCATCTTTGTTAAAATCAGTTTTCTGCAGCCACTGAAAGCCTTAAGACATGGTTAAGGCAGAAGGACAGCAAAAATTGGCAAAGACAGAACGGTAGCAGCAACATCAGTAGATAACGACCAACATCTAATGTTCAGCATTAAACACCCATTGTATAAGCAAGCAGAATGAACTTAACCACCTACTTCACCCTAGAGAGGGGATAAGCACATAGCTTGGGTATCATTTGGCATCATTTAAGAAAGCAAGGTAGATTTGGTATCGCAGTATAGGAGAGCATTTTGCTTTCAGAATGGAACCTCCATACTTTTGAAGGTTTGGCAAGAAAAAATTAATTTTGCCTTTGAAAAGCTAAAAGATCTAGTCTTGGTGTAAAATCTCTCTTGTGAAATAAGAGTCTTGGGAAAAATATATATATACATATATATATACATACACACATATATATGCTGAGGAGTGAAATGCCCAAGTAGTATAATTTAGACATTGAGCAAGTCCTAATCTATCTCAAATCTCTCTCTTTAAAACAATCTACTTTATTTTTGCAGAGACATTTTCAATAATATTTCAAAGCTTTTTTAAATAAACATCCATAACCTAAAATGGCCATGACACATTTAACATTTTTATTATTTTCTAGATGTACCTAGATATCCTACTCCTGCTGTGCTAGCCACTGTAAAGTATAAGATTGTCCCGAATACAGTTGTAATAAAAAGAGTACAAACAGAAAGAAGCAACGAATGAGTCTTGACGGGACTAGTACATAGCAGTTAAAGCATATTTAAGTTATTGGGAGCAACTTTCAAAGCATTTGGTAGTAAAGTCTGCAAACACAGATTGCTTTTAGTTCCTAGTAATGCTCTGCGGGGGAGAGAGGGAAAAAAAAGGCACACGCAATCATACTGCAAGAGAATGAGTCAACCTTATTCTGATCTTATTTTATGACAGCAAACTTCCAAGGAACCAGGTCCCAAATACAGGCAATATATGATGGAAATCTGGTCTCTGTTGCAGAATGTATCAACTCACTGCCTATGTTTTCAGATTTTGCCTAACTGCACAAAGTCCTGATAGTTGCAAGGAATTCCTGTTTAACATTTAGCATAAACATAGTTTGTGAACTAAAATATCATTAAAGCAAAAGGCAAAGCAATTGAACTGGCTATCTCAGCTGGATACAGTTTCTGAATCTGAAGACAATGCAAGTTATAAACTATTCAACTATCCATCATTTCACTAAATTTATCCTTCCGTGATAACAGAATGCAGATAATGGGAATTCATAAACCCAAACATACTGACTGTCTTCAAGGATCTTGAAAAATGCATAAAATAATGTAAGTCAGTACTGATACTGAGACACATACGCATGCTAGCTGCCAAAAACATATCTAGGAAGCTGTGCACTCTACACAGGGACTTGTTCCACTAGGATGAGGGAAGCTTTCAAAAACCTGCAGTCAGACAACAGGCAGGGAGAAAACTTTTCTAATTTTTTACTGTCAAAGTCTTACTACAAACAACTGCTATCAAAATAAAAACATAGGCACTGCATGGCCTTAAGCTACTTCGCAAGTTAAATACATGGCTTCTCTGTTGCTCATAATTAACGAGCACATTAGCTCAGGACACCCAGGAAACCCAGGCTCTGGTCCCAGCAGAGGCTACTGTGGGACCCAAGCCTCCTCACCATTTTCCCTGTCATTCTTCCTCCAAACTCTTGGAAGTCATGGCCACTACATGAAAAGAAAATGACCTTTGTTCAGAGCATTCAAATGCTGCAAAAATATTTTCATAAAAAGTAAAAATTTCTAAGTCATTATGTCTTGGCTAGGAAACAGAAACAGTATATTCTCTGTAAGCATTTTTTAATTAAAAAGAAACATAAACAAGCTTCTGAACAAACAAGCTACTTTGCAAAAGAAAAAAAAAAAGGCCAGCATGTCTATTCACATGCTGAATTAGTTGCAGACAGAGAGAGCATTTAACACACAGGTACCTGACAACTTCACTTTTTCCTCCTACTTGAAGGCCTGAAATTTTCAGCCAAAACTGCAATGCTGTTTTATGTTTTCTGTGGGTCACTTTTTCAAACCTGTTTAAAAAGATGCCTTTTCAAACACCATAAACTCCTCCATTCCTCTCACACTGTACTCTCTTCAAACAAATGTATATGCTTAAACCTTCCTCTCAGGCCCTGGATATCTGATTTAAGAAGGAATGAAATGAGACCTGGGAAATGCAATAGCGAGCAAGCATCATGCCAGGAAAACAAACAGCCCAAGCACTTTGTCAGGTCCATACTGTAGGCAAAATAACCCAAAAGAAACCAGCTTTTGAGATGTGTAGCTCACATATCAATACTTGTTGCATTGCCCAAAAACAACTTCTCTTTCTCCATCAGTCTGTGCTGCAGCCCCAAAACTCCAGGTGCTTCCCCTCAGCATAGCTAGCGTTTTGGTTCCTCTGCAAGAGCTTGTGAGGTAGCGCGCTGCGTAGCTCCCGCTTCCCACTTTGCCTGCAGCCACAGTACGGCAGGTACCATCCCTGCCAATGCCCATTCTGCTCTGCAATACAAAAAACATCTCACTGACCGCCCCACGGCCTCCAAACACACACGCACGCCCCAGAAGAGCCACGTCACGCTGGGCCTAGCTCATCTGCACCCACGAGGACAGGGTGGCACGATGTGCGCAACCAGTCTGTTTTACACCTTCGCATCTCTTCCCCGGAGACAGATGATATTTTGCAAAAAATCAGCAAGCTGTATGGAGTGGGGGAAAACAATAATAATAAATAAAGGTAAGAGATGAGAAGGAAAGAGGGAAAACTGTTTGTATTGTTAGTTTAAGTGCAGCCAAAGCTGAAGAAGTGTCAACAACCTAAGGAATATCTTCCATAAAGGTCTGAGAAGAATAAGGCAGTTTTAGTAAAAGTGAAAAATTGTTAGAGAGATTAAATGTCACAAGTCCTTAAAATAAATAAATAAATAAACATAGCCCACAGAAGAAAATTCCTGGATA
>NW_010586760.1:51683-82992 GCF_000705375.1 Tinamus guttatus
GGGGGGTTTGGCCTCTCCAGGCCCTCCCTGCTGCGCGGGAGGCCTCAGAGGGGGTTTTCCAAGCGGCTGCCCTTAATAACCCGCCTTCGCGAGGTCGCTCAGCGGCCTTCCCGGTGCCTGGTTGGGCCAGTGGCAGTAGCGCAGGCTTCGCTCCGGCAGTCCGAACTTTCCACCCCTTTGCAGGCAGGTTTGTCAGCATAGGAAGTTACCTTAAAAGTTACCTTAAAAAACATGCTGGCTGTGCACTTCTACCCTGGGAAGAAGGATTTAATCAAACTTTTGGAAGAGGATGTACTTTGAAAACAGTCTTGTGCCTTTTTTATTATTGATATCTAAATATACTGAAAGGGGAGTAATTAAGTCAGCAGCACGTTTGTTGGTATCTGCAGAAACCAGCACGTTGGCTGGAATTGCACTAAGCATGGGTTTTTTTACTGGATTTTACTGTCTTTGCCGCTCCCTCTCTTGTGTATTTGCAGGAAATCAGCATTTTAGAAAATTGACCTGGAATATTTTAGTATGTGAGGAATGTTTGCAATCACACTACAGGAGTACAGAATGTTTTAAGGCCTGGTTGAGTGAGTTACAGTTTACTTCTGAGGCCGTGTAATCATAATCCCTAGAAATCTCAGCTTGCTCTCTCCCTCCCTGACCTGAGGTGTGTGTGTGTCATTTTTGACATTTGCCATTGGCCATTCCACTTTCTTCCCTGGGGTCTTTAGCAGAGCTGGCATGAGCTAATTCAAGAATGAACTAGAATAACTGTCTGCAGCCCAAAGATTGAGGGGGGCTACAAAGGCTTTTTTTTTTTTTTTAAATCATTACTGAGGTGAAGAAGTGTAAAGAGAGCAGATAATCCTCAAATGTATTCCAGGTCTCTTGTTCTCAGTGGGTTGTGGTCTCAGGCAGAAGTGATATTCAAAGAGGTTTGAAAATGCAGATAAGTAATTTAGGTAATTACACTTTTAAAAAAATCTTCATTTCAGGAAATATGCAAGGCGCTTAGTAGTAATTCTGTCGTGACACTCTGTAGTAGCTGTATTTGTGAGATCACAATGTGATTCTCCAAAGCACTTTGCCAAATACCATTGTGTGTCTGGTAGCGTTCAGTTAGGAGCAGGCAGAAGGATGAGATACCAGTTGTTGGTTTGTGTCCACCTGCCTCATGCAAGTCTTAAAAAATATGGAATATATTAGATAGAAAACGGGCAAAGAGCTCCAAAGGCTGGAGAGAGCAGATGTCTGAGGTCTCAGCAGTCTCTGCAGGCCTTTCTGAGGGATTGTTTTCTCTAGCTTTGCTTACATTATGACTGAACCCCAGTCCTAGCTGTTGCTTAGGCTCTGCCAGTGCAAACAACAAAGCAAAAAGTGTGTGTAGGGGGAGTTTGTTCCGCTGGAGCTTACACTCATAGCCAGAATAAACTTTGGTAGTGAAAATTTCAGTTTTCATTGTGCCCACTTGGAGTTTCTGCAGCTGTCTAAAGTGGCAGCTAATTGTAAGTGTAGATGAGAGGACCTTGAATGTTTAGCTGGCTATTTGTTATTCTGACAGGAATTTGGGACACGCCAGAAGCTCCCTGCACTGTCAGGAGCCTCCCATACTTGCCTAATTAGGCTGCGTCTCGTGAGTTCAATTCTAGAGTACCAGTAAGAGGTAATACATTGAGTGCCTTTATTGTCTGTTGATGTGTTTTTAGAAGAACATTACATGGAGGAATTTGATGGTCCTTTACAACAGCTGAAGTGCATCCCAGCAGAATTGCTGAGCAGGGATCTGCTTACTTTTACAATTTTTGTTCCTTAGGACTTCAAAATAAAATACTTTTCCTAAGGACAGCTTCCAGTAATGAAATAGCATTTAAAAATTGCATTTACTAAGTCATGTCAAAATTCTTTTTTTTTTTGTTTTTTTTTTTGTTGTTTTTTATATTAAGACAGGACATCTCTTGGCCTGAGAAACTTAGTTCCCTATGTTGCAAAATTCCTGTGGATATAAATGTTGCTATTTTCAGGCCTGCTGATAAAGAAGAAGCTTCCTCATGAAGGTGCAGCTATAAATATAGCAACACCCAACCAGCAGAACGAGTTTCTTGCTGGTGTACTTGTCTGTGCTAGGATTCTGCCAGCTTAGAAATACCATATCAAATAACTCCTGAGGGTTTCTTGCTAACATGTCAGAAGTTGAGTTTTGGTAAAGGTCAACACTGTCCACAATTTTTAGTATCATGTAGTTTGGAAGGGGCTTCTGGAGTTTTAGTGTGGCCTCCTGCTCCAAGCAGGTCCAATTACAGCAGATTATTCGGGAGCTTTTCCTTCAGCAAATACCTTCTGAAAAATATGGAGCAGACGAGGCATGTTCCCAACAGCTTCCTGAACTCACTGAACTACTGCAGGCTGATGGATTGCGTTGGGTTTTATTGTCCTAGAGGGGTGGGAGGATTGGGGGAAAGGCTGAGCCCCTGCCCTGGGCTGGCGCAGGCAGCCGGGCCCTGTGGTGCAAATCAGGCCAGAGTCCTGAGCAGCGCAGGGCTTGAGGCGCCCAAGGAGCCCTCGTGCGTTTTCCAGGCTGTGACCTTCCTGCACCAGCACAGGTGACACCATGGGCTGGTAGCATAAGCATATTTTGCTGCGAGGCCCGTGGTCCTAGAAACGTCAACAACACTGCTCTGTAGAAAAGTGTAGCTTCTAGGTTGTTCCCAGGACCAAATGGGAGCTTGTGTATTGATCAACAAAGTTCATCGCAAAGAAAGAAATGCAGTTTTCAGCACCTTGTGCCCCAAACCAAAGGAAGGCCAGCCCCTCAGCTACTGCTTGCTCTCCCTCTGTCCAGGTGTAGTGTAAGAGTAGTTTGTCTGGGGCTGGGAACATCACGTTTGCTTCACAGGACGTTACCTGCACAGTTCACAAGTCAACACTAGGAAGCCAAGAAACCCACCTGGAGAGGATGGTGCTGCCTGCGACCCCCTTCCTGCCCTCCTGTGTTGTTTTTCCTCATCTTCATCCCTCTTGTAATAGACTGTTTTTTTTTTTTTTAATATATATGTGATTTATGATAATTGAAACTTCATGCCAAGAGGTGCAAGCTTTTAAGTGTTTATAATCTCATATTTTCTATCTTGTTCCTGGCTGTAAATTAAAGAGTTTGTTTCAATAGATAACTCATTTGTTTTGTGTACAAAATAAAGTGGTCTTGAGAATTGTGGTTTCAGCACACAAAAAGCTGGTAGATCTGTAAACTTCAAAGCAGATGAAATCTTGTTTCCCACAGATTTTTGTTGTTGTGGGTTCTTCACTCTCTAATTGTGTCCAAACTATGATGGAAGCATTTGTAATGGCTCTCCTCAGTGGATTCCCCATTAAAAAGGGTCGAGCTCTACTGCAGCTTTTCTGCAGGCTGGAGTACTTAGACGTCCTTCTGCCTCTTCACACTTAGGTAAGTGAAACCAGCAGAGATTGAAACAGTAACCTCATGTCGGTTTAATTGGGACTCGTGTATTCAAAAGTTAATATGGTGAGATAGGTGCTTTGGCACACAGTGTGCTCATGCAATACTTCCTGTGGTATTCAGACAAAAGACATCCCCTTAAGAAACTAATGCAGCTGCCTGATCTCCCCTTTTCTTGTCCAAGCTGCTTGCTGTCTCATCTACCCTGGCTCTGTAGTAAAAAGCTAGATTAGAAATTAGGATTCTGCATCCGTTCTGCTTTCTTTAGTGTTTTTCAGGGTTGTTTTTTCCTTGTTAGGTCAAGTTTGTTCAGATCGTGGTGAGGTCTCTGCCAAGTGTTCAGTACAGTTCCTATGTCCACCTGGCAGACTGAAGTTCTGTTTTCTGCCTCTAATTCATTGGCAGGTCATTTGCTTCATGTCACTCCCTGCTGTTGCTCTAACCCCTTATTTGCATCCTTCTATTTTTTAACTTCTGACCAGTTATCTAGGACATCTCTCCTTGTGCGGACCTGGTCCCAGTGTCGAAGAGACACCATTTGTGTAGAACCAGACCTGGCCGCTCGCTCGTGTGACTGAGCATGAGAGGAGGAAGGGTTTTCCTGTGCCTGCCCGCAGGCATTTTACAGGAGCTGGAGCTTCCCACGAGGGTGGTGGACACTGGCATCATGCGACCCTTCCTGGAAGATGGTTGAGAGAGGGCACAGACACAGGGTTCATGTCGAGTGTGTTTCTGAACCTTTCTGTCAGCTGTGCCATCTGGGCAAGTATTCCTATGCAGGCACCCGGAAAGCAGGGATTTGCAGGTTTACATCTAATGGGTTTTGGTAACAAAAGCTAGAATTCCTCTGAACTGCCGTCAGCAATCTAAGAATTTGATGTGTAACCTAAGCGGGTTCTTTATGTTCTCTCTGCAATTGCCTTTTGCACATCTGTCAGCAGATGGAAAAGGAATCTAGATGATTTAGTGGAACAAAAAAAAAAGAGGAGTTGTTTTCCTGTTACTTATGTTTCACCAGGTTAACAGTATTTTCAGCAATATTTACCTTCAGCAATGGAGTTTGGGGAAAAAAAATGCCTTCATAAATTGAAAGGGTGAACTGCATTTGTAGCAATAGTTCTGTGTGTTTCTGATTCATACACTGCCTTCAGAAATCATTGCAGAATGAATTTCCTAATGGCAGTGAGTAGATCGGAGATGGTCCGGTGCAAAGTCAAGTGAGTTTTTTCATTGATTCCAGCTGTGCTAAGATTCAGCTTCCTTTGTATTAACCTACTTTCCAGCCTCTGATCCTCTCTTTAGCATTAGTCATCAAATAGCCACCTATCATTGCCGTCTACTTGCAGTACAGAAGAAAATGATAGTTGTGTTTTTTTTTTTTTTTAACCTCCACTTTCAAAATTCTTCCAATTTAAATATTTCAGGAGTGGACTGTAAAGCAGTGGGAGCTGAGGGGCCCGGGCATCTGCATTACATGTGTTTGGGGGATGGTTGATGGACCCTCTCCTGGCTTGCCTTGTGGACTGAACACTCGCCAGCTACCTGGGAGCATTTGTGGCACCACTCAAGTGTTCCTTATAGGTCAGATTCACCTGAAAAGGGTATTTTGTGCTAACTGCTCTACAGCATGAACTGGGAAGTGGTAAAAAGGGACCACTGAGAGGAGGTTTGAAACCAAGCTCCTGGTCTGAACTGAAACACTGACACAGGCAGGTGCACAAAGTGAGCTGCTTGTGAAACAGCCCCGCGGCAGCTTTCGTCCAGCTGGCATGTTAAGCACATGGAAATCCATGTCTGTCGAGAACTAATAAACAGGGCTGTTCTGGAGAAATTGGACTGTGCGGAAAGGCGTGCAGACAGAGGTGGCAAATTTATCAGTTGTCCCATCAGCCAGAGGCCTCGGTCACGGCACCCAGGCATGGTTTGAAAGAGCTCTCCAGAAGTGAAGACTTTCTCACCTCTTTTTTGGACCATCCCCTTCTCTTTAAGTGACGGATTTTGCTTTCAGGGAAGATCTCACTGTTCTGCCAACAACTGTGTGAGGGTTTTTTTTCCCCTTAAGTCACTAAGGACATTTCCATCAAACAGGACAGCTGTTTTTTAAATATTGCTCTATTTCCTAGTAGCTTATTCACAGGCCGAGGACATAATTGCGCTAGGTCATCGCAACCCGTTTTGGAAGTGATAAAATGTCAGAAAAATAGCTGTTGACTTCATGTGAAGAGAGACAGCTCTAACAGATGGAAGTCCCGTGAAATCAAGCTCTAGGATTTTTATGGCAATGGTGCTTCAGTGCTTCAAAGGGGGAAAATAGCAGCAAGGGCTGCAGGCACTAGGAGATGCTCTACGCAGAGACCTATGTTGAGAATTGCTTCTGTGTTTAACATTTAGCATCGGTGAAACTAGTGGATTAAAGAAAACATAAATACATATTCTAGAGGTTTTCCTTTACTGCAGTATGAGGGGAAAGGGACACGGTTACATGTTAGATGAACTTTTTGTCGTGGATAATAGTCATGACAACCTTTGTCTGTTGTATGTGTCTGCGTGTATGTTGGTGCGTGTATTTATATAGACGGGTAGATTTGCAAATACAGATTTATTTGCTGCTGATTGTACCTACAGGTAATTTCAGTGTTTCAGTGAACGTTGTCTGGTGTTATAAACTTTGAATTGGGTATTTACAATTTCTTCCAGCATTATTTAAGCTGAAATTCTTAGTATGGTACATCTGCCTTTGGCTGTTTTCTGAGGCATTTCAACCACAAAGTTCAGCTATTTCAAAAGGTGAGGGTAGAAAAAGATGTCCATCAGTGGTCTCTGGAACATTTTACTAAAAGCTTAGTTTAAAGGAGGGCTTTGGGATTATCACTTTCAGAAGTGATAGCCCATGAATAGGAGGATGGGATGAAAGCCTATCCAAATATGAGCATGGGACCAAAAAATAAAGAAGAATCAAGCACAGTTGGTAGAAAGTTGTTAACATCTGGCAGCTCCGTGTGCTGAGGATTGCGTGTGTAACCTCGTTCCCCACACAGCTCGAATGGGCTGCCTAGGTCAAGCTAGAATGGCCCAAGACCTTCCCCAAAGCTGCTCCCCTGGCTCCCAGGGGGAGAGGAAGGGCAGGGGCCTCCCGGCTTTGTGGCCCTTCTAAATATGGAAAGAGAAGAGGAACAGCCTGACTAGACCTGTAAGAGGTGAGAACTGGAGCAAAGGGGACGGTGTTCTCTGATGAACCCTTGGAGAACGCGCATCGTCCTCAGCTGTAATGTTTAGAAATCCTGTATATTTTAAATAATGAAATTACAAGTCTCTGTCCTGAGGATTTTACGAAAGTTTACAGTATGTGCAGTACTGTAGTGGAAGTACAAATATGCTTCAGTCATGGGGCAAGGCAAGTTTTGGGTTAAACATATACCTTATCATTTGGCTTCATTCATTCTAGAATTTATTCCGATGCACTGTGATTTCAAATGTGCTGAGGAGCCCGTTCACGCTAACCACCCCTCTCCTTCACCAAAACACTTCTGTGAGTAAAAGGCCCTGTGTTTGTCTCTGTCTCCCAAACGAGAGCATGAACAACGGAGAGTTTCAAGGCTCAGACAGCAAAGAACTTGTAAATTGTCAACTGAATTAAGAGTGGAATCAGATCCAGACAGCAGATATCTAAATTTAGGTGTCTAATCTCCCTTTTAGTCAATGGAGACCTAGTTAATGCAGTCAATGGAGCCTGGAGTGTGATCCAGCTGACCCAATATAGTTACCCATTTTCCAGTGACCCGAATCCCCGTCTCCAAGTGCCCTGTGGCGCTAGGAGGCTGGACACGGAGCTCACACACCTACGTGCGGGCACCTAGAGCTAAGCACCTGAAACCTGGAGAGAAGCCCGGGCCCGGAGCCGGGTGCTCATTATGTGGATTTAGTCTCCAGCCTCTGGCGCTGGCTCCCCGGTGCGCAGAGCCGCGTTGCTCCCGGGCTGAGCGCGTCCCTGCGGCAGGGGCCCGCGTTAGGCCCTGCGGAGGGCACCCGAATGGCACCTCGAGAGAGCGACCGCCCAGGGCTCGGCAGTAACGGAGCAGCTCCTCAGCTTCTCAAAAGCTGCGCTCTCAGCCTCAAGTGAGGAGCTCGGAGAAACGTGCTTAACGAAACGCTCCCCTTACACAAAACGTTAATAATTCAGTGCCACAAGGATGATCAGGGGCCTAGAACATCTGCCCTATGAGGAGAGGCTGAGGGAGCTGGGCCTGTTCAGCCTGGAGAAGAGAAGGCTGAGAGGGGACCTGAGCAGTGTCTAGAAGTACCTCAAGGGAGGCAGTGAGGAGAATGGGGCTGACCTCTTTTCAGTGGTGGCCACCAACAGAACTAGAGGAAACGGCCAGAAACTGAAACACCCAAAGTTCCACATGAACTTAAGGAAATTTTTTTTGACAGTGAGGGTGACAGAGCACTGGAACAGGCTGCCCAGAGAGGTTGTGGAGTCTCCTTCTCTGGAGATCTTCAAACCCGCTTGGACGCAGTCCTGTGCCACGTGCTCTAGGTGACCCTGCGTGTGCAGGGGGTTGGACTAGATGACCTCTAGAGGTCCCTTCCAACCTTAAGCTCTCTATGATTCTATGATCTGCCGCTGATTTTTGAAGAGCTGGTTTAGGTTTTATTTTCGAGACAAAAAACTCATTTAAAATTATGCAAATAAGCTGCCAAATGGAGGGCATTATGCAGATTCGTGGCGGCACGCAGCAGCCTTAACTCTTGGTGCTGCGGCACATCCAACAGAACCGCTTGAATCCTCTCCAGTCCTCGCAGGCTCTAATTACCAATTACTTATGGCAGGACTTGAGGTACGAGGCTAGTCCTTGTGCACTCACCCCATTAACAGCGAATGCTTTTTAAATTGATAGGTGTGTTGCTGCAATGCTCACCCTGCACTCCTGCCCAGCAAAAACTACGCTTAAGTTCAGCCTGGATAGCTTGGAAAGGGCAAGCACGCTGGCTCTCGGCCACTGTTTGACACAAGTTGTTTCCAAACTATTTGAAGTGACTGGAGCGGTGTTGGGAGAAATATTAAATTGCTTTGCAAAGGGCAGCAGTGCCCTAGCACTTTAAACATAATTGACGTTGTCAACTAGAAGTCCTCCTGCCCTCAGAGTTGACACCGAGGTAGAGCAGGAGCTACCACTTTCCAGAGAAGAAGGCTATTTTAGGAGCTATATGTTGTGCTAATTTACGGGTGTCCAAGTAACTCATTATCCCATCCAGATACAAAAGTGGTGGGAATAACTCTGAGCCAGGAACAGATGCATTTGGATGGAAATCCAAGGCCTGATAAGCTTTGGAAGTTTGCCCTGATCTCTGCAACTGGTGCCAACAACTGACATAGCTGCATTGGTGCAAACACTAGTGTTTAAGCAAGAAATACCATGGTTTATAGCAGTGAAGTATGACAACTGTCAGGATTTGGGCAAATTCTCAATGTACACAAGGAGAAAAGTGCAGCTAATCTCTGGTGGAGATGTCTGATGCTGGGGTAAAATAATCATAGCGGCAGCCAAACCAAAGGAGCAAGGGAGACATTTCACATAGGATGGTCTTGGAAAGACTTCTTGTGCCTCAGCCATGTCCAGGTGGGACGACAAGCTCCATGAATAGGTGGTTTGTTCAGGATCAGCTGGGGATGGTTCCCGATGAGGGCAAGAAGGAGTCTGGCTGCAGCATGTGAGAACTTTATTTCCTCCTGAACTTCAGCCGCGTCTGTCTCCCTGCAAGAGAGAGCTCACCGGATGGCCCCGGTGCCAGTGAAAACACTGAGATATTTTGGCCACTAGCTAAAGAATGGGGAGGTGAGATATTTTTTTCCTGCTATCTCTGAAGAAATATCAATGAACGTAACCAAAGAGTTCAATAACAAATAATACCTTGATGCTGTTTTAGAAAATAGGAATAATCTGGTCTTCTTTCCTGCAATCTCTCTTATATCCAAGCTCATTTGATTTAGTTCTGCTCACCAAATTGCACTTGCCTTTTAGCTAAGGGTGTCATTTCAAACTGACTGAGCCAGTATAAAATACTGAATAAGCACTTCAGTGTACTCAAACCTGGATGCTATCAGTGGATTTACAGACTAAAATCAAACCTGTGGCCAGTTTTAAACTGAATACACATGCACACACACAAAGCTTTGCAAGGTTTAGTTACTTGCCTTTGCTTGTTTTTGAGAGGATTTTTGGCTGAAGCTGTGATGTCTCTCACATGTGTGGAAAAGGTTGTCCAAAGCACATAGTAGGTGTTAGCTTCAGAAATGCAAAGTGCGCTTAGCACTAGGATGAAGAAGTCAGAGAACATATTGGTCCTATGTCTTCTTTTTTCAAAAAAAAAAAAAGATAGGAAAAAGATAGGTTTGGAGTTTTCCTGTTGCTCAGCAATTTGAGATCAGAGATTTGGTTAGAGAGAAAAGCAACAAATCCACCTTTATTAGTTCAGCTTTTTGTTAGTTTTGGAAGGAATAGCTGAAAAGGATATAAATCAGACACTACTGCTGCTACCACGCTTGCCTTGCCAGCTTAAAGGCACAAAACTGATTTAAATAGGCAGAAATACTGCTTCATGATAGCCCATGTCTCAAAACAGATTTGAGCAGAGAGACTGTGAAAGGAAGTTGCTAGGAAACCTCTGCACTGCATTTGTGCAGTTTTGCAGTGAATGCACCTGCAAGAGAATTATAACCACTTGTCAGCCTGCGCATTTCCCAAAACCTGGAGCCCAAAATTGTAGTCAATGTGCACTTCCTTAAATGATACATCAGGAAATGCCTTTCTGTCCACTTCAAATCAGTGCAGCTTCAGGGAGTTGCCAGCTATTCCCAGAGCCGTCACTAATGTGTAGATATTGAGGTTCTGTCTACACTACAGCCAAGACCTGAACATCTGTATTCAGGCAGGGTTTGATCATGCTGCTTTGCTAGCACATGTCTGCAGTCATCTTAATGAGCTTCTTAGGAAAGATCCTTGTTTCCATTGGCCTGGAAACTGTGCTCTAGCCTTGCCAAACTGGGATTTAAACACGGTAGTTCTTAGCCAGCCCAACGCTTTGGGAGGCAGGGCCGCAGTCCCATCTCTCTCAGTTAGTCTCAGCGTGTTTTTTTGCCAGCAGAGATTTCGTGCCAGCATGTTGCCAACTCGGGCATTTTTTCTACCTGGGGACACTCCAGAAAGCTAAGGTGAATCTATTAAAAATCTCCACTCCTTCTGAGATGTGCAATAAATTAAGAGGAAGCAGGAATATGTGTTAACCCTGAGGATGTCCCTTTGAAGAGAGGTTCACATTAAAACACCAGGACACTTTGCACTGGAGGGAGGCACTCTGGGGAAGATGTGATGCTGATACATGAAATATATCTGCTACAGGATTTTGTATTCTGGTTTATCTAGTCTCTTGACACATAAAAAGGGCAAGATCCAGATCTTCAGTTTAATTTTTAAAAAGCTGTTAGGAAATCCTTTTTTTGCACAACGTATAATTACCATATGGAATCAGCCTTGGATATTACTAACAGGTTTAGACTAGCTCTACACCAGATAGTTCAGCAATGCTTATTAGTTGTATTCCTGTGCCATGCTGGGGAAGAAGGGCTTTAAGGCAGGCTATAATGGCTTAAATTCATTTTTTAATTAATAAAGTAGTGTTTATTTTTTTCCAGCATGGTTTGTAGAACAGGAAAGCTTTCTGAGAGCTGTGGTAACACCTGGAGCTTTCCCAGATCAGACCAGGTCTTCTGAGTTTCCAAACGGATTACAAACGTACGCAGAAAGTGTCCTCCACGGTGTTAGCTGGAGCAAGATTACATGCAAAGACCATCATTCTCCCACTTCAAGGCATCAAGAGCAGCCTCCCTCCACCTTTTTTCACACACCCGTCTCCAAGCTGGCTCTACCTCCTATGTAGCCAGGAGGGAGAAATGGGCACCAACCCACTTTGCTGTAGAGGCAGCAACAGGATTAACCGCCTGGTTCCCCGGGAGGCTGCAGAGGAAAGCTGGCAGGAGCGGCGGTCTTGGCTGCAGAGCTGTGGAGCGAAGCCAGCAGCCCGGACACGCCGGGAGCGCGGGGCAGCGCGGCCGCACGGTCCTGCCGCCCAAGGCACTTCCCTCTCGCAGCTGTTTGCCCTGCTCCTTCGACAGACGCGGTTGCCCTGGAGCAGGGATTTAATCATCCCGTGAATCATGTCCTCGGCCGCAAGTTTTCATGCGTCACTACGTGCCTGTGGGATCCCTGCATTCACGATGCACCCCGTGCCGTACGGAGCAGGGCAGGATGCAGGCACGTCACGCGGCCGGATACGCAGCTGCCGGGAGGTGGAGAGAAACAGGAACGGTAAGTTCAAATAGGTGTGACACCAGGAAAAAATGTGACAGTAGTAACGCGGAGATGCCAGTTCCAGCAGCCATGCAGTGCGTGCAGCCACACGCAACCCGCAGGTCCTTCTGACTCCCCAAAGCAGGACAGACTGCAGCAGCACAGGAATATCTTCCCATGGGACATGGGAGGGGTATTTCCCAAAGCATCCCAGCAGTGCAAGTCCAGCCCTCGCTCAGCACCGGGCCACCACGGCCGTGCAGAGGTAACATCACCTCGTGCCAAGCAGCAGCTCAGAGGTGCGGGACATCTCCTGTGCAGCAAGGGGCTCTCTCAGGGATGTCTAAATGTCTGAAGTCGAGTGTCACGGCTATGGTTCATCCAAGCACAGGCTCCATTTCAAGCACCTCAGTAACACCAGAGACTGACCCTCTGACCCTGCCTCATATTCTAACAGCACAACAAGAGAACGAGGGAAAGAATCAACATTTTGTACAACAGCACACAGAGGAATTCAGAGACCACCTAAAACGGAGATGATTACGACACCAGCTTTACGCTGTCTGTGATCTCTTCCATAGATACTGTCCCCTGGATGTGGTTAAAGAGCATCCATGCTGCAAACTGGGATTTTTGTAGTCACAGGTGACTGGAAGTGCCTGTCTGTCACATTCTTGCATTTCTGCAGTCTGCTTCATAATGATATTAAATTACTGTTCTCATATTAAAAGAGATACTTTACAGGTTTCTTGGGAAAGAATACCAAGCCCTGATTTTTTTTTTCCTTTTGAATAATTCTTCTAATTTTCATTCTTAAACCATTTAATTTGATATTTACCCACCGAGGAAGAACATCAACTCTATCAAATCTTGAATAATAACTCTTCACAGTTATCTTGGTCTCTTTCTCCTCCCCATGTTAGTAGCTACATTTACCTGTGATATCAAAGCTGCTCTGAAATTCCAACCTCCTGTGGTGAAGAGACACAGCTTCTTCATGTGGCCTTGAGAAGTTTGCTTACAGCTCCAGACCTGGCTTAATTTGGAGATGATTCAGGGTTTGTGTGTGTGTGTGTGTGTCCAGGTGTTCAAGAAGGTAGAAGACAGCAATGGAAAAGAAAAGAAAAAAGAAATTCAAATTCTATAAATTGAGAAATTTGGTGTTTCACAACTCTTCAAGTAGCAAAAATTTCTGCAGAGGGAACCATTTCCAGATGCACCTGGTGCCTTCAGGTGTTTCCCATGCAGAGGTTTAGATCCCTGCTCCCAGCTGGCCTTTCTTTTAGTTCACAGTGTTGCTGGGACTGTGGTAAAGCTGCCAGAAGGTCTTTGATTTTAACCTCTAGGTTATTCGCACCTGCTGTGAGGAAATTTTAGCTCCATTTCACCCCTGCTGAAGAGGGCCCGTGCTTGGTGTCATGGGGTAGGACCTGTCCTGCAGCACCACTTGTCCTACCTCTGTCCACCCCTCTCCAAAGGGGGAAAAAAGCTTGAGAGAACTAGGGCAGAACTAGTTCCAGAGCCCATCCATGCTGAAAGAGCCATCACAGAAATGGCCCACGACTAGCGGTGAGGAGAACTGAGCTCCTTGGAAACACATCTTCGGAGTATCCAGCAATACAGATTCATTTAGCAGCTCATCGTTTTTCATTAAATCTGATTGACTTTCCCCTGCCCCCGGAGAAGGGAGTGAAAACGTTCCAGAGAACAACCAATTTCACTGAGATACGAGAGAAACATCAAGCACTTACTTAATTCAGATTTTTTTTTCCACTAAATACAAGCTTCCTAAATATTAAAACAGCAGCATCTAAACAAAGGACTTCGATCAGCATATTTTGATATTTTCAGAGCAACGTTTACATTATGTTCCAGTTTGGAAGGAAGGGAGATTTGAAATAATCACATTTCCCAGAAGAATACGCGTTCCGAGACTCTCGCCGCTCCGCACAGCCTTGCCTCAGCATCAAGAAGCACCACGATTCTTGCTGACAGACAAATCCCTTCTTTTGATTAGGGGTATTGAAGCCAGTCCAGCAAGCCTGCCGCAAGGGAATTCTCATTCACCTCTTCCAAGGGAACAGCAATGACTGTGTCAACATAGTCTTTGGGGAAAATACTTTCTCAAACGCGCTGGTTGAAATGCAGAGGACTTTATCAGCAGTCAAGCAACCTCGTCCTGCCTCCCCCACCAAGGGGAGGCCTCACCTCCATCACCCGGGAGGAGAAAACAAAAGGTGGCCTTGCACAGACAAACTGTTTTCTGCTGATTTGAGCATGGGTGCTGCGTAAATAAAAGAGCTAAGAGCTCTCATTAACAATATCCCTTACATTGCAGCAGTACATTCCTGTCTACACCCGCAGCAAAGCCAAATTTTATTTCCAGGGGATTTTACAGGGTCCTAAATAGAAGTGGATGTCAGACTATTAAACAACAACAGAAAATGCTTTTTTTTTTCTTTCCGTTTTTTCTTTTCAGAGGGAATAACACCTTGTTCTTCATTTACGTTAGCTAGACAGGATGCCTAAAATGCAAAAACAAGATCTGCAAATAGACTAAAAGCAATAAACTGCTCGGGGCCAATGGCCCTCGGCACCCACTTCACATCTGAGTTGACACCTTTCTGGGCCAGCTGTGCAGTCCTCGCTGTGCAGCACCCAGGTACCCCATCCATTCACCTGATAACAGGAAAGAACGGACAGCAGTTGTCTTCAGCTGCTCCACAATTTAAATCTCTTCTGGGCGCCAGACTTGCACAATTTGCTGAGCTGTTTCATCTAAATGGGAACAGTTGGAATGCAGTAATGTTGGCTGAAAACAAAAGCTGAGGCAAGGGAATTGCCAGAGTAACTTTAGAGTATGAGGACTACTGCAGGCCGTTTGTACTGCAGAAGGCAGATAAAAGCCCTTGGAGATGACTCCATTTGTGTCTCAGGGAAGAAATCTCAGCCTAAGCAGCAGGCTCTTCTCCACTAAGCAGAGCAGCAGCTTGCAGACACTACCTTTGGGAAGGGTGGGCTGGCTTGATGAAGAGAGATAGGAGCTCCGTGGTGTCACCCCCCTCCAAAGCTGCAGGATGTGCCTGCTGCTGGGAAGCAATTGTTCCGCATGAGTCTTCCAGACAGGAGGAGATCGTGGGATGCTTTGGAGATGGAGAAGGCTCAAACACAGTAAGTGCTGGCAATGTGTTGGAACAGGCAGGCTGCTGTCTTCTGCTCTCCGAGGCATGGGGTGCATGGGCCACGATGCTGTGTACAAATGGGATAGAGCCTCATTTTGGGCATCCTGCACTCCAAAACATGCAGGGAAGAGTCTGTCACTGCTTCTAGTGTATTCAAGAATGCAAAGCTAGAGCGAATAATTCTATTAGAGTCCAACAATTAATGAAGTGTTTTGCTATAAAAAGGGAAGGGGAACACTTGTTCCCTCCTGTCTGGCCTATTTAGATCAGACCTTGTTTGGAACACGAACACTTATTTATTTAAGTGTAAGGAAGTGCAGCCCTGCTCTCTCATCCTTGCTGCTGAGTGCCCGTGGGAGAGCTACAGTAGAAGAGACACTGGGGTTTTGCAGGAAACATTATTTGAAAGGAAGGCTCCTTAGGACTAGTAAAGCAAGGAAAAACCTCTTTAAAGTTGGCTAAGCACTGATATGTCTGCACAGTAGAGTGAGAAGTAAGTCAGTGTAAAATATTGAACCAATTGTTTAAATTTGAATTGAAGGAACTACATTGCTCCATTATGAATTTCAAGTGGAGAAAGAATTCCTTGAGGAAAGACATAAAACCCAGCTATTGGTATAACACAAGTGTCTTTTCCCGTGAAGGTTAAAGAGTGTTAAATATGTTGGTAAAACCAAGAGGATATCAAAGGATTGTCTCATTTACATAAACAGTGTATTGGGAATCCAAAAATAACATCCACAGGACTTAATTCTAACAGGCTTTGTATAGGAAGCCAATGTCGCTTGAAAGAAGCGGAGGCTGAGCTTGAGAACCTGATTCCCTGGGTCTGCTCCAAGCCTTTCAGCAATACTTGGCTGGACACATAGGTGCACAGAGAAACACAGCTAATTACTTCCATCACATATGGAAATTAGGAGAGGGGAAAATGATCATTATTACCCATTTGAGCTTATGGTTACCTGATTTCAGTGTGTAGTTGCAGTACTCTGCATGCAATTGTGCTCTCAGTTAAACAGCATCTTGCTTTCTGCATGAGTATTAGTCCAGATAAAAGATATGCCTTTAAAACATACTAAATAACGTGGCTGGAGTTTTCAGAGATGCTAGTTAATATGTGTTAATCAGCATGTCAGAGGCACTGTCAAAGACTGGTAGGTCTGAAAATACACTGGCCAAACTCTGTACTTGCTGTACTTGCTCAAAAGAGACCAAGAGATTCTTTGAAAAAACAGGCTAATTCAGCCATTATATTTGCAAGGGCCATGAAGGCAGCAGTATTTCCAGCCCTCAGGGTTTGCAGGGCTTTTTTGCAAACCTGGGGCTTTTTTTGCAAGCACATGCCAGGGCATGTGGAGTATCTTAAAGTCTGTCTTTCTGGTGAGACTCTGAGGCTCCAGCTCAGCACTGCAGACAGGGAGAGGCAGCAGCACCTGTCAGAATCTTAAAAGACATCTTCCAATTTCCATCCCTTCACTCTGCTTTTACATTTTAAGAATAAGGTTCTTAGCTTCATGGGTGTCAGGAAGAGCTTGGCAACCAGAGACCTTAGGGGGCTCAGAAACCAACAGAGAACTTAAACTGAGTTTGCCTTAGTAGTGTTGGGATGCTGCTGTTTTTAACATCACTGTGGGATTGAATTCAAGAACGACTACTTGGATTGCCAATGGCCAGAGCAGAGACAGATACTGTGCTAGGTGTGCTCCTTGAGCCTCATCCTCATCACCCTAGCTTAGACCTGGGGCGTGATTTGTCCATCTCATGTCACCTGGTCTAGAAATGGTCATCCCAACCATCCACATACCTTCAGAGATACCTTCAAACTAGACCAGCCAGGAAGAACCCCGGTGCCACTTTGCCAGTGACTGAGAAGTCGTCAGCTCTGCGGCGATGACGTAGACCGAGGCATTAACTCGGTTAGTCCTTCCGTGCCTGCCCATAATTACCCATCCGTGCCCAGAGGAGCAGGCAAGTTCTCCTGCAGTTCAGAGGAAATAATTACGGATTAGCTCACCTTCCTGCAGCACAGAGGTCTTCCTGCGGGATCCCGGAGGCACTGGCAGCTCGTAGGGCACTATTAATCATGACGTACGATGTTTTCCGGCACGGATTCTCACGCCCCCAGCTCTGCCATCCAGCCCACTCACATCTGGGGCTGATCAAGCCGGGGTAGGGGCCTCGCTGCAGAGGAACTGGGGAGGAAGCGAAGGAGTGGACAAGGCCCTGGCCACGTGGGAGCAGCCCATCAAGAAATGCTTGTTTAACATACGGCAGATTAGTCTGCCCTAGGAGTGAGCTGCTGCTGTAAATTAAACTGCTTCTCATGAGCTGGAAACCCTGCCCTTTGTGAGGACCACATATTTTCAGAAAATGCTGTAGAAGCAGCAGCTGCTTTGGAGAAGATGTTTCAAACTGTTGTAGCCCCACTTCTCTTCCACTTAGCTGCTGGTCTGTTCCTGCATTCCCTCTGCAGTTCACCGGTTCCACACATGGTTTTGCAAGCACATAGTCTCACCAGTGTACTGCTGCCCCTGGAAGAAGTGCCCTCCTCTCCTGTCCCCAGCTAAAAATGAGCTGTGAGTGAATGACCTGCTATATATGTGGGTCTTTGGCATAAGCTAGACCACTGCAATGAGCTGGATTAAATTAGCCCTGAGAGAAATACTTGGCATGAAGGAGTGAAAGGCAAAGGCTGGAGACCTCTTACGCCAGCTTTGCTGAAGAGGTGCCTTCTTAGCACCTAGGTCTGTGATAATACTGTGATATTCCTCTTCTGTGTGTTCTCTGGAGCTGGAAATGAGAAAATATCCCCTTTCCAAATCCATACAGTGTAGAGGACAGTCGATTGTCACATCCTCACCCATTGGTGACCTGGGGACAACCTGAGCACCGCTGAGATGGCCTGCGAAGCCCTTCTCACCCCGCACCAGCAATCATTTGATTTGTTCATCACCGGCTGACCGGGCTGGCTTTGGCTGAAGGGCTCGTGCAGCTGGTTGCGGTGTCTCAGGTGGGCTGTCTTGCAGCAGCAAGGAGACGGAGGGCAGTAATGCCTTGCACCTCTCTAGGCGGTCTACAGGAGCCGGGACAGCTCTGTGCTGGAGCCCTGATCAGCTTCAGAAAAGGCCGCTCCCCCTGCTTGTGGCAATGCCTTAGATGCAGTACATGCCCCTGGGGAGTCAATCTCAGAGCCATGGTGGGGGGAGAGCTTGTGTTTTGTCCTCTGATGATATGTGACAGTAGCGTGTAGCTAAGGGGCTTCCTGTGGGCAAGCTGGAAGCTGGAAGAGAGAGTGGGGTAGTTGTCCCTCCTTCATCTGCCTCTAGCTCTGCACTGTGGAAAGAGTTCACAGCTCTTCAGTGGAGTCCATGACCACCATCTCTCACAAGAAGCAATGTGCAGAAGCACCTTTGCCTCTGCCCTTCTCCTATGCCTTTTGATTTGTCCATCTCATGTCACCTGGTCTAGAAATGGTCATCCCGAAAGCTTTGTCACTTCCGCTCCACCCAAAGACAAAAATAACACAAAGAAAATATTCTGACATCATTCCTTCATCTTTCAGCAGATTCTTTGTTTGTCCTTACAGAGAAACAAGCAGATGAAGGAGGTTCTGGGCTCCTTTAGTGTGTGCAATTTAGCACAACAAGCACCAAGTGAAAGGAGTAGCCCACAAGCTAGTATCACCCAGAAGGACAGTGAAGGTCCCTGTGGTCCTGTGAGTTCAGACATGGGCAGTGACAAGCGTTGAGTAGGACCAGAGCAACATAATAGGGGCTGGAGAGCTTGAATGAGCACTGAGTTGGTTAAAACCAAAAAAATGCCAAGCAAATTGACATCTTCTCAGAAAGAGAGAGAAAGAGAGAAGGAGAAAAAAGAGCATGGAAGCAACTGGAAAAGAAAAGAGACAGGAGGTAGAAGGAGACAAGACTCATACTTGCCCGTGAGTAGAACCTGCAAACTAGAGAGTCACTTGTCACAGCCAAAGCTGTGGCACATTTCTACTTTCCACTCAGAGCTCAGGAAGTAGGTTATCACTATGTAGATCCTCACAGAAACATCATAAAGCATAAAATGAAAAATTACTATTAAGTTGTCTTGTCAGGCCACCCATCCATCTAAGTGAGGCTGATGTGTAATGTGACTGATTTGTACAGAGAAGACCAAAGGTTTAGAGTGTTTTTTTTTTTAATTTCTTTAATGAAAAACAACAATAGAGGCATAAAAAGCATCCTGACAGCATACAGGTCTTGTATAGCTAATGGCTGTAAAGGGAAACACTACAAATTACTTTCAGCACTGTATATTCACTTTTGGTTTAAAAGCTACAGCCTAGTTTCCAGAGCATTAAAAATGTCTTGCCTGTGGATAATCTTTTAAATTTTTAAAGATTGATTGAAAATATTAAAGATATCAAACTGTTTTTCTGTGACAGTTCTGGAATGTTTCCTCCCTTCGGGGATGAGGAGTTCCAAGCTCAGGGTTTTCAGGAAATAGTTATAAAGCAGCACATAACAGAGCCCCGTGTTAATTGATTTCACAGAGGGCACTTGCTGACATTGTGTTTCATCCACCACGGTATTTCCCTGGGGATTTCAGGACATGTCAGCAGAGCCACTGTATGTCAGGAGCTTCATGACTCACTGTGCCTGGGCCAGTGCTAAAAGGATGGGGAAGGGACAGAGGGAGCTCAGCAAGCCTGGGCTTGGATGAGCGAATGGGGAGCTGTGTAGGACATGCACCGCTCCCCTCAGAGAGCTGAATTTACACACGGGTGTCTCTGCTTGGTATTTAAGGTCATGGGCCGTGGTGATGCTCTCCAGAGAACTGCACGTGTGAGGGAAAACGGGAATGTGCAAAGTTCTTGCCCCATAGGTGAGCAGGGGGGCAATGGAGCTCAGACCTTTACGGTTCCTGGTGGCCTTGGACAAGTGGCGGTGTGACCGGCTAGGAAGTAGCCTGCTCAACTTGCCTGCTGGCTGCCAAATCAGTAACACTGCAGCAAGGGAGATATGGAAGATGTGGGGCAGCAGGAGGGCCACGCCACCCCATGGGGCAGGTGACGGTACGTGCGGACCAGTGTCACTAGGGAACGGGAGCACAGACATCTCTTCCATGGCCATGGCCACCATGGCCACAGGACAAGTTGGTTCTTGAAAGCCAGCTTGGGCGGGAGCTTGCACATGCTAGAGAGGTGCCCCTGCACTCAGAGCTTGGTTTTTGCAGATGCTGGCAGCAAAATCTTCACTTCTGCCCAGAAATAAGAATAAATATATGCTGGAAGCATATTGAAAGTGCTGGAGGATATTTCCCTTGGTTCCAAATGTCTCAGCTCCTAAAAACCAGCTTCCTCAGCAGAAAAGAAAGAAATAAAAAAAGAAAAAACCTGCAGGGGAGTGTAATATTCAGGTTTTTTTCTTGGGATTTGAATGTTTTGGACAGAGCCCAAACTACCGAAGTGAAGTGACTGCTAAACTCTCAAACTGAAGACCATGCTCACCTGTCCTGATGCCAGCAAAACCTCCATCTAACAGGGTGCTTCTGGCTATGAGTGGCTGCCTGTTAGAAAAGCAGCCCCTCTGTGTGGTTTGCTAAGGAGCTTTAGGTAATCCTTTCTGATGAGCTAGCAGGAGGGACCATGCGGGTCTGCTCTTGTATAGTGGCCCAGGAGGCCAACAAAAGGTGACTATAAAAGTTTATCTTTGGCTGCTTGACATTTATTTCCATCAGAGCTGTGTCTTAGTGCATCTCTCCCTGATCTGGCTTCAGCGTTTCACTTCTGATATGTGGCTCAGAAGCAGGATCTGAAATGTGCTTTGCTCTAAGAGCACCCAGCGCCTCTTCACAGCAGGTCTGACCCTGGCAGCACCTGAGACAGGGACACTTGCTGTTGCTTTATTCTGCTAGCTGTTTTCTTTTTTACCCCATGTATTTCTTTAAATGATTCATAGATTTTTTTTAGAGCCACTAGAACTAAAAGAAAAAAAAATAAAGAAAGGTGGGTAAGTAGCTCTAGATCAAATCTAGACCCAGTGTAAGTTATGAACCTACTGACTTGAGTGGACCTTACTGCTATATATTTCTTCAACAGTTTGGGCCTTACTGTCAAAATTAAGGAAAAGGAGGTGTGAGGCTGGAAATTAGAATCATGAAAGTTCAGAGTTCAATTCCTTGCAGCCTGGCAGGTCTCAAGGAAGACGTGCCGTGACATTGGTGACATTGGCAATCCCTCACTCAGCCTTCCTTGGGGGGCAGCACACAGTCCATGACAGAACCAGGTGCCTCCAGGCTCTCCAGGCTCTTCCATGGCTTTTGTCCAAACCTGAATATCAGAAATTGAACTCATTTTTCAAGGATGACTGTGTCTGCCTGGTGAAGCTCAAGCCCTCTGGGATAAGGGGGAATGTGGCATTCCCAGAAGCTGTGGAAGATTTTAAGGAACATATAAGGGACAGTGCCACTATGCAAAATCAAGTCTGTGTTTGGCATGGAGGCAGGACCTCCTTAATTAAATTGCATTATGTGGTGCTAGTTCCGTACTATAGCATGGACTTCAGAATAACAAAAAAAACTTTTGATTAAAAAAGATTGGTAGAGGGTTATCCATATGTTTTTAAACATGAAAACAATACTTATGACTCAGTCACACAACACCTCAATACACACTGCTCTTAATTCACTTGCACGTGTCTAGGCCTGGGAACCAGAGTCCTCCCGGCACCACTTGGCTGCAGGGACCAGGCGCTGGTTGGGGTCTGCTCCCCAGCACAGACCCGGGACTGGGGGCTGTGGTAGCGGTTTGGTCCTCATGTGGGTCCTCTCTGGAGAGGCTCCCAGGTCGGCCCCACGGCAGGGCTGTTTTCAAGTGGTCGCTTTTCACGCACACACTGTGTTTTGACACTCTTTTCTGTGCTCGGTTTCCTTAAAAATGGCTTGTGCTGTACGTGCCCCAAGGACTCTGTCAGGAAGGCTTAGCCTGATACTCACTTTGAGTGGTCTGCTCCAGATCTCATCTCTTAAGATGTGACTTGGCACACACAACTTCCTCTATGAAATAAATGATTCAGGCTCTTACCACGCAAGAGAGACCTCCTGAAAGGCTCTTTCATGTGGAGCCAGAGAGACTAGAGAGTGTCAGAGTTTTAAAGACAAAATATTCCAGTCAGAAAAGTATACAGGCTTCCTACAGGAGGGACTGTTCACACATCGACAGTCTTTGAATTAAGCTTTTAAATAAAAGATTTGTCTTGAGACCAAAAAAGTGATGGCTTTTATGAGCAATAAAGCATAAAGCGCTTTTTTTTTTTTCCTGGATGAAACCACCATTCACTATAAAATAAGCTGGCGCTCTAGATTTATTGAAAAGCCAAACTCTTATTTCCCCTTAGGAAAATGAGACATCGTACAGTTTGCAGATGCCTGAGACATGTGTGTTGATGCTGCTACAGCTGGGATTGGCTTTTGTGTCACAGGCCAAGCTGGGGAAATATGGTTCATGTCCTGGGCCACAGTACTTATTGGAGATGACGGAACAGAAGTTGATGGTGAGTATCACAGCTGGGAATTATGCTTTTGTTAGGAGGTTTTGTCTTATAAGTCTGTATGTAAGCATTTGCCTTTTAACAAAGTTTTTTCTTGGTATATATAAATAGATTTTATATAAATTGTTTTATTAGGTAAATATAAATCAAAGTAATCTGAATGTTTGAATTTATACCTGTATATGATACACCAGTGTTTTAATACGTGTCGTGTATGCAGGGGGGTTGGACTAGATGACCTCTAGAGGTCCCTTCCAACCTTAAGTATTCTATGATTCTATGTCCAAGAGGAGCCTCGCACATTTTTGTGCAGCCTGAAAACTGTGACCTGCTCCTCTTTTTGGCTCTTTGGCTCTCCCTTTCACACTGCCTGCCTGGCGGCACCGTATCCGGCCTCTTCTGGGAGAGGAGCAGACAGCTCTGAGTTGTGGCCCAGGAACTCGGCCACCGCCTCCAGCATCGTCTCCGATTCCCCCAGTTTTGGCTGTAGGCACTTTGGAACAGAGACCGTGTCTCTGTCTATACATGACTAACAGTACAGATTTTTGGATGGTCCTGGAATAACAGAAACAATATGCCTTGGCTGTGGGAAAACATGATCCAAGAACAAAAGATCTCACAACAGCGTGGTAAACATTAGAAGCTCTTTGCACATTTTGCACCAGACCGACGTTGTCTTTGACAAGGGCCTCTGCCCAAGTCATTCCGCATCTGCCTCAGAGAGGCTTCTCAACCGCATGGTGTCCCATGCCTCAGAGGGACGAATTCAGGCACCACTGCTCATTTTTTGAGAAAGAAATGCTGCTTAGGATTACTTTAAAAAATAGGTGTCCTGCAGGGAGTGGGGCAAATCCACCAGCATTGCTGAGACCAACACTCGTGCAGCAGAAACTGCAGCCTGACAGGAACATCATAGCTTGGGAAGTGCTCAAGGCACGAGCTGATGACACACACACCTCTTCACAGGGGCACTGAGCAAGCAGACGTTAGTTGGCACACACAAGAGTGGAAAAGGTAAAACCGTCAGCTCAGATAAGCAGCGCTGCTGCTACCCCGGGCTCTGGGTGCGCACGGTGCCTCCTCCTCGCCAAATAGCACAAGGGAACAAAGAATTTTGATCTCTTCTTTTGACTGAAATGGTCATGGCATCCACCCATGCCTGAGCACCTTGGCTTTCCCACATGCGTTCAGGGAAAGGTGGCCCAGCAACACCTGCAAGGCTCCAAGTGCAGAGGACTTTGCTCCTTGTGGTGTGAGAGTGGAGACAAAAACATTATTCTCATGTTTCTCATGTGTGTTCCCCAAGTGCTCCCAAGGGCACCCAAAACGCAGCTATTGCTTGAATTGTGTGAAGGGATCTCCCACTTCTGCACGTTTCAGAAGTCCTTCACATTAAAAAGAGAAAAAAAAAAGGTGGCCTTTGCTCCCATAGTTAGCAGGCTTAAGTGAGAAACTACGGATGGGAAGAGCATGTTTCGAAGGAACGTTTGAAACCATCTTAACAACTAGGAAGAAAAGAAAGAAATGCCAGGAAAACAGGGGAAATGGATGGGGGACCCACTGCGGCGCGTGCCGCCAGCCCCGTGGCGCTGGGTGCCGGGCGCCCGTCGGGTTCCGGGGCGACGCGCGCTGTGACACGGGACGCGCCACCCGCCGCCTCACAAAGCGCCTGCCGCCCCGCAGCAGCGTCCGCGGCCCTGGGGCACAGCTCGCGTCGCGTCAGAGCTCCCTCTGCGCACAATTTTTTTCCCTCCACGAGTGCAAGCCGCCGCGGTTGTACTTGTGCCCTACTACTATGGTTTAAAGCGCTACCATGTCTTTGTGCACTCGCTACCTAGAAGACGCCAAGCGGGACTTGCGCAAGGCCGACCGGGAGATCAAGAGGCAGCTGCGGATGCTGGACCTGCGGCTGCACCTGCACCGGCTCTGCGACAGCGTGCCGCCGGTCTGCGCGTGCAGCCGGCACCTGCACACGCACTGCTGCTGCGCCCTGCACCCCTACCCGCACTGCCTCTGCCACCTGCCCTGCCGCACCGCCTGCCTCGCCGCCTGCGAGAGGAGGCTCCTCCAGGCCCGCCTCGACATGGAGCGGGAGCTGGCCAGGTAGGGGGCCTCCGTCTCCCTCAGGGAAGGGTTTGAAGGGAGGATCGAGGGCTGGGAGGGAGACGCAGGGGGCAAGGACCACTTTGGGGGGACATCTGGGGAGGAAGCGAAAGCATTTGGTGAAAGCTCTGGTGAAATATTCCGTGGCTTCGGTCCCCTTGCCAACTGTGTCCAAAAAAAAACAAAAGTACATCCCAAACTGTTGAATGGTGAAACAAAGCCCATCTCAAATGTAAAAGTGATTTAAGTCTATTTGAAGTAAAAAAGCACGTTACCATTTTCCTCAGTATCCAAGAGGGGCCTCTGTGGTGGTGCAGGTGTGCATATCCAGAACATAAGTAAGTCAGTCCATCTTTTCCCACATACTGACAAGGAAACACAAGTTTCAGGATCTCTAAACTTCCACTTGACCACAGTGGTGGTGGTTTGTTGGCTGAGTTCCCAACTCACTTTAGCATAGATGAAAAATAAAATGCAGCCCTGCAGGCAGGGCTTGGTTAAATGGCAAAGCCCTCCTACCAGAGTTAAGGCACAGACAAATGTCTATAAAGCAGAAGGGGTCAGAAATCCTTTGCTAATCAGATGGTGAGGGAAGCCTGTTACTGTATTTATTCTATTTTTATTCCCACCCAAAACTCCAACAAACCATGACTCTGAATATTGCTGGAGGGAAACTTTGACCCTGACTGTAGCCACAGCTCACGCGGGGCTCCCAGGTACTGCTGCAGGAGCCCAGGTTTTCATCAGCGCCCTACGTACCAGCAAGTGCTGCATCCAGCCACAGACCTGTGCACTGAAGTCTGAGCTAGGGGCATGAAACTCGGTCAGAACCACAGTTTCAGAGCTGCCTGTGGGACTGCAAGGAACTCTTCACCCAAGGGTCAGGCTCACCACCTTTGGGTGCCATCTGTAACAAATCTGTGCATGAGTCTCTGCCATGTTCACCTGATATCCCACCAGAGCAGGGCCTCAGCCCGTCGGGCTGCAGAATTCAACCAGCACCCTCCCGCAAGAAAAACCCCAAATGCTCTGAATGACCAACCATTTTTCTAAGATCTCCTCCAACAAGCAATGTAAAAAGACCAAAGAGATAGATGGAGGAGCCAGCTCCCAGAGAAAATCCATATTAAAACCTCCGTGCCATGTTGGATCACTGTGGGCTTGTTTGAAAGGAATAGTTTTTCTGCACTTGGTGTACTTCACTAATGAACTGCTCTGGGATGTCTCACCTTAGTGGCCAGCCTGTTTTCTTGTTTGGTGCCTCATTGCCTCTTCCTTTACATACATTCTCTTTTTAATTTGTTGCCTTGCGTCCAGCTTAGCCTGTTATAATTGAGGTTACCTTTCTGTTGTGTATTTTACAAACGGTTTGAGAAACAGCCATTCTTTTGCTTGAGCAGCATTGCTGTTTGGCATTATCAGAAATCGTTTTAATCAGTAAGCACCAGCCCAGCTTTGCATGGGCATTTTTTTTTTTTTAACAAATGTGTCTCTTACATACTGATCACTTTAAAGAAAATGCCTAATTGGGAAACATAATATATCATAACTATCCATTGGAAATTTAGGACAGGTCATAATATGAACACCCTTGGCTTGGTGGACACGTACCTATGAAAGAGGAGTAGGGGCTTCTGTATATTGAGGTGAAAGAGTTTTTTGTCTTCACAGTTGCCCCGTGCCAAGGGTGCACAGTCAAATGCTCCTCAGCACTGAAGCGTGCAGAGAAGCTTCGTGTGTTCATTTTGACAGTGTAGTTGCTTCCATCAGGGCTGTGCGTTAGCGTATGCAGGAGGACAGACCAACAGTTTCCTATTCATTTCTCATGTGCTCCCTCCCTCTTTTACTGGACTGAAAGGTTGTCTTCCTGTTTTTATTTCAGTACACAAAGAAGAATTAATAGGATGTTGAACGCCACCCATGACCATAAGCTTTTAGCTTTAATGGATGTGAAGGGTTTTGACCCTGACGAAGTTACTGTGAAGGTGAAAGACGGGAAGGTTAAAGTGTTAGCCGAGCACGAGGAGGAATATAACACCTTAAGAGGCAAGGAGTATAACTACAAAAACATCAGAAAGGAGATCAGCTTGCCTCCCGGGGTGGACGAAGATGAGGTGATGTACTCCGTAGGACCTAACAGTGTCGTGAAGATTGAAACGCCGCGCAAGTGCTACCCGTGTCTCATGAGCCTCTGAGCACGGCGGGGAGCAGCCAGCACCACGGGAGCCGGCGGGGCACAGCGTGGGGCAGCCCCCGCCGCCCGCCCGGCTCCGGCCCCAGCGCCCGGCCCGCAGCGCCCGGCCTCTCCCGAAACAAAAGAGAGCATTGCAAAAAGCTGCGTGCGAGCCTCATTCCACAGGGATCCGGCGGCCAAAGGGGAGGGGGGCAGGCGCCTGGGCTGCCTGTGCCAGGGCTTGATTACTCATGCTCTTTGCAACACGTAGCTTCTTTTCTTCTTTAAATGTGTCTGGGTTCCCCTGCATCTCATCTTGCTCTTCTCTTTGAAAAGCCATCGCTAGCAGAAATCTCTCCCCTACATTGGTGACCCGATCACCTCTTAACCTTCCTGGAGAGAAGAAAATTCTATAGAGCTATATCTCCTTTTTGCTCGCTGGAAAGCCAGCTTTCCACAGTTTGAATTACTCTTGTAGCTCTTCCTCTGAACTTGTTTGTAGTTCTCAACATCCCACGCAAATTCCAGAAGTATTTTTTGATAGTGAACCTGCAGAGGCTGTAACACAGAGGCAATGACATCCTGACACTGCTCAGCCTGTCCTGGGTGGGCATATTTCTGTCTACAGCCCTTAGGAGAGGAAAATGGTAAGCGAGTTCCAATCCCAGATCAGCTAAGTACAAAAAGCCCGTTTCACGTATTTACCACTATAATAGCACCCTAGTGCAGGAGGGCACTTTGGTACTCATCCTGTTGTTATCCCAGAGCCCGCTAGCCCCGAACAAAAAGCTGGTGCTTAACAAAACTGTTTTGACTGAAAGAGGAGGAAAAGCACCTGAACCATGGGGTAGCCCGGTTAGCTGTGGCTCCCTGCCCCAGCTCCCTCGTTTGCTGCATGTTTTTCCTCCATGGAGTGGAGAAGCCCACGAGGTTGTTGCAACACTCGGAGACCTCACCTTGCTTCAGCTGCTGTGGAGATGGCTGCAAGTCTCCTGTGGCTGTCCAGTCACAGAAAGATAGAAAGCTGCTGCCTTCTGCCCCTTGGGGGCCTTCTGCTCATTATTGGGGTCAAAAAGAAGTGGAGCAGATGATAGTTCCTCTCTAGAGTTGACTCTCCCTTGCAAATACTGCAAAACAGCACGTGAGAAAGCAAGCTGTGCCATTTGCTTCTTCCGAAAGTTGCACTGTTGGCACTAGCGGTCTTGGAAGGCCAGAGCATTTGTTCAGAAGGCGTTGGGAATATCGCAGAGCACTTACCAGTGGGTGAGAGAATGGCTAAAAGCATTTCCTATGACTGTGTAGAGGAGAATCAATAGCTCAGTGTGAATAAGAAAATGTTTTTTTGCGTTGAACAAGTGAGGGAAATGTCAGAAGTATTTCTTCACAAGGAAACACTAACAGAATATCCCAGCCAATCCCTGCAGCATCTCCAAAGCCCCACGACAGATACCCTGGCAGGGCAGCCCGGTGCTTCAGCCCACGCTGGCGCAGCAGCAAAAGCCTCCAGCAGTTCCCGACGCCTTGGGCAGCGCTGGGCAGGCGGCTGTGCGAGTGCACTGCGACCTGCAGAGCCCAGGCCAGGCCCCTCCACACTGGGGCGGCTCCGCCGCGCGTTAGCCTGGTCAGAAAAGGAGTTCATTAACGGAGCACAGGGCCCGTGTGGTCGCAGCCGGCTGCCCCAGCACCCAGGGGTCCCCACTGCTGAGAGCACTGACCCGCCACAGCAACCTGGCATTGCCCTGGAAACCCTTCGGTCTGAAGAAAGCGAAGCCAGGCCTTTATTTCAATCACAGAATCATAGAGTCATTAGGGCTGGAAGGGACCTCTAGAGATCATCTAGTCCAACCCCCTGCACACGCAGGGTCACCTAGAGCACGTGGCACAGGACTGCGTCCAAGCGGGTTTGGAAGATCTCCAGAGAAGGAGACTCCACAACCTCTCTGGGCAGCCTGTTCCAGTGCTCTGGCACCCTCGCTGTTAAGAAATGATAACAAAAACCTTGTAATAACATTTTTCAGAGGAGATGCTCAAGTTAAGTTCTCCAGGCCTCTCTGCCTCCCTTCTAAAGCAACTTCTAAAGGCAAGCTGGGCGCTAGATTTGTAAAGTGAAGAAGTGAAACTGCCAGCTGAATTTTGAAATCCCCCAAATCCCTGGATAATGCAAAGTGATTATTTGGAATAACAAATTAAAGCTAGTACAAGCAGAAACGCTCTTCTTAATGCACCCCAGGAAAAAGGGGAAAAAGCCATCCGGGCTTTCACAATTTGCATTCATGCTCAGAAGGCCGGGAAACCCGAGGAGCGGGGCCACACAGCAGTGATAGGGCCCTGCCTGCTCGGCCGTGCGGCTCCATCCCCACTCCAGCCCAGGCACAGCCTCCCCGTGGGCTTCTTCTGATGTGTTTAGAGCCTCCAGACAGCATGGAAATAAGGGCTGACGAGCTTGGCATGCCTCTGGGTCAGTATGCGGTACCGGTGCCCAGAAAAGCCTTTCCTGCTCTTCCCTCCAGACTCTTAGAAGGAGGCTGCAAGGGAGCCTCATCCTCTGACAGTGAGAGGCAAGGATGGGCCTTGGGGATGCTAAAAACAGCCCCGGGAAGCCCTCCCTCTCGCAAAGCAACCTCCTGGGAAGCCAAGCTGCAAAGCTTTGGAGATACTGTAGTCACTTTAGCAGTCCCTTTGTAACTGCTTCTGCAGAAATTATCTTAGGGTGCAGTAGAGAAGCATATTTCAATGCTTGCCAGCTATGCAGGACTTCAGACTCACAGAATATGTAACATCCTACAGGGTCCATAGGGGCTAGCTGTGACTGCTCTTATAGATCAAGTCCTTAACAGGTTTTGCTTAACCTTTTAGCACAAATTCTCCACACTTTATTCCTAAATTAGTCTCCTAAAACCGTATTTAAACTCCCAAACAGCACAACTTGGTTTATGGCTATGTTTTTATCCCCAAAGTTCAAGACTGGAAGGCACTGCCAGATCACCTGCCTTAATCTCCTCCTATATTATCTTATACCACAAATAAACTGGCCAGAGTGTAATTTCCAGAGAAGTATCTAGTCTTGATTTGGAGGCTGTAGGGGACAGACTCCACCACTTTGCTTTCTTTTTTGTTCCAGTGGCTTAATACGCTGTAATTAAGTGCCATGCCTGATATTGTCTGGCATCATCAATTTATTTTTTCTCTGCCAGAGGGAAAAAAAAAGTCCTTAGACACTGACTTAGTAGTAGTATAGTAGATAGTAGTAGCTATGAACTTCTATATTTCAGTTAAATCGCTTCTTAATCTCGAAAACTTAAAGTTTCTCATTACGAGATCTTGTTTTCTAGCTTCAATTTTTTTTTAGTTCCTTCTTGCTCCCTTCCCCAAGCTTCCAATACTCTTGTCAAAGAGTAGAGCTGCCCATGGTAATGCTGTATCTCGCTCATCAACGCTGTGTACAGAAGTAGGAATCATCTCTTTCTTATGCCAATATACATATATATATATACACTACATATATACACACATACACACACACACATATATATGAGATATATATATCTCTTTCTTATGCCAATATACATATATATATACATACATACACATATACACACAGACACACACACACATGTATATATATATAGGGGAGATTTGCAGGGCAGCAAAGCTGACACTAGGAAACCCGCAGAAGGGCAGCACATTTCAGTTACTGGAACAGGATGCAGCAAAAAAAACTTACTTATATGTTTTTTGATTAGGACTCCCAATGTTTAAATTCAAGCATGACTAGAAGGCTGTGAGACGTGTCAAGGGATGCTGCTAAGAAAACTCCTGATAGGAACAAGACTCACATTATAAATTCGTTGGGATATACCTAAAAGCACTCTTGAAATCTTTATGCTACAAATACTGCTCAGAGGAGCCTTTGCTAAAAGAAAGCACCTTTGGGAAACTATCGTTAACACAGCACAACCCGCTCGCATTATCACCTCCCTAAAAGAAATTACTTTGCCACTAGGTGGCACATGGGTTTGTTTATTTATTTATTTATTTAACTACCTCGGGAAATATCTTCTAGGAGCAGAAATAACGACAGTGCCATCGCCAAGCAAGCGGGCTGCTCGCGCTGTTACCGGCAGCGCTAATGGCAGGGGAAGCAGATGGCGCCAGGGAGGATCCGCCGTCACCGCGGAGCGAGGGGCAGTCGGTTCTTCTGCTCGGGGTTGTGCTGAGCTCCGATCCTGCCGCTCTCTTTCGCTGGAGCAGGCTCCTTAGGAGCACGAGTTTCATTGCCTCCAGCAATCTGCCTGTGTCAGGGCTCGTAGCCAGAACTGGGGCTTCCAGGTGTTGATTTTATTGCATTTCTGCACAAATGTATTCTGCGGGCTCATCTTGACCCTCCTCCCTGAAGCAAATACCCTCCTGGAATTCCCTGGCATGAGGAAGGCGCCCGGGAGGGCGATTTGGCTTTCTAGCTGCAAACGTCACTGCATTCTTGAACTCTAGCCTTATCGGGGCGTTTATAAATATACACA
>NW_010586760.1:83004-98620 GCF_000705375.1 Tinamus guttatus
GAATCTGTATTGGGAGTTCATCTGAGGATGCTCGCTCCAGACCTCCCTCCAGTCATGTGTTTTGGGGAGTTTTCCTTCAGCAGGGCACTGCTCCACAGGGGTAATGTAAAAACACTAGGTAATGCAGAAATACTATTTCTCTCCCAGCAATTGCAAATTCTGGAGTCCGGTGTCCTAGTAGAAAGGAGAGGAAAGATCCCCGCTTTCTGGTGTTGCTCTCCCTGTGAGCGCTACCACCGTCCTGGGAAAGCATCTCTGCTTTCTGGGTTGCTGCCCCTGACCCAGAGGGTTATTTTTGCAAAGGAGCAAACATGCAGGAGAGTCATTCCAAGCTGCAAGGGCCAGCACTGCTCTTCACGCCCCAGTTTCTTGTCCACTGAGCACAGGCACATAGAGGCTTTTGGATTTACTCCAGCCATATGAGGGGAGGGTGCAGGTTGCCCTGGCATCCCCCTGCACGGGCAACTCTTTACTCTTATGTTACTTTAGCAGCGTGACATAGTAGCTGCCATTGACTGTTTTACCTACAGGACAAATATGTGAGAAATTCAATCTACTGTTTTCATTTGTGCCTAAAGTTAGACTGACTCTTGTCCTCTTTTGACACCTGAATCTCTCAGATAGACTTTCAAGGACTGTTTTCCATCATCTCCCACGGAGAAAGCACTATTAGTTTAGAAGACAGGGTAGGAGCTCACAGTCTCAAGTGTATTTCTGTACCAAAGACTTCTTGGATTTATTGTCATCCTGGACCCACAACTTGTCACATCATTAATAACTCTGCATGAGATTTAGATCAGCACCAACCCCATCCATGTGCTGCTCTTGCTATGACTGCCTGGAGGTTGCTGCAAGTGTGGGACATTTGCCCTTGTTTCCCACTGTTTAAGCTTGTGAGCTCCCTCCCTGGTCACTTGACGGATACTTGCCCTTCCTCTTTTTTGGTTTCTTTTTTATTTTTATTTCTCTCCACCTTCCCTTGTTGCAGGGTGGTCGCACCCAGGCACAGGCAGGCACCTGGGTTCCCGCAGGCCACTGCCCTCCTCGTGCGCTTCGGAGACAGGGAGCAAAGCGCTTCCCCTTCTTCCCCCAGGATACTCCGAGGACAGGGTGCCCAGGCACTGCTTTCACCAGGACTTTAACCACAAGCGAGCAATCAAGTGCCAAAGAAAAGCCTGCGTGGCTCTGAGGTTATCATCTCGGTAGCAAGTATCTCCGAGTATTTTTAGGTGTTTTGAAGTCATAGAAACATGGAATTGTTCTCTGTTTGCCTGTTTCAACATTAATAATAAATAAATAGGGTCTCTTGGCTCCTTGGTTCCTTGTGCTAGCTCCTAACTTGGGTATCTCATGTAGCCTTTGAAGGCCTGCGAGTGAAAATGATCCTGCAGTTAACAGCCTGTAAACCATGAGTCAAATTACAGGGCAAATCATCATCCCCTGCACCTCACTAGTACAGATTTGAACTCGCCAGGAAAACAAAATATCATCTCTTAAAAAACAAGAAAGAGACAGTTTTGTAGATGTCTGTCTGGGAGGAAAAGCCTGGAAAAGGGACAGAGCTGCCAGGTTAAGGCCCCGTCCAGGCACCGCTGAGGTTGCAGCTCTCCGTCGCTCCCCACGAGCGCTGGCAGCTACGTGCCCACATGGAACAGCTCCCACTTCTGCCACGGGATCCCTGTGGATCTGCCCTCTCTTTTGGCTGTCTGCTAGAAACATTTAAATGCAAGCAGGCTCTGAAGGATGCAGTAGAAATGACTGATATAACCGATTTGAGAACACGTAGGGAATGAGGAACATGCAGATAAATCACCAAAGAGCACCCTTTTCTGGAGGGACAGTGGGAAAGAAGGTTTGGAAAAAGCCTGCTGCGTAGCATGCAATGAAAGCAGATTCCCACGGCTAGCATTGGCCTTTCTGGAAAACACAGCAAGGGTGCAGCACACTTGAAGGGATGACTGAGCAGAAACTCCAGCACTTGGGCTCCAACCATGGCAGGTCCTGAGAGCTCTCTGTTCGCTGAGAAACAGCTGCAGGCAGCAGGACGGGGCTGCTAAGGTGAGCGCACGAGCCCACCCTCTCAAGGAAGCGGAGCCGGCAGCGAGCGGCGCCCGCAGAACCGGTCACGGCGCCCGCGGCGCTGCCCGACGGCACCGCTGACTTCGTGCAAGCCAGGCACACAAGGTCTGAAACACACGTTTCAGAGAGCAGCTTGGGATGGAGTGGAGGCTCCTTTGCCGTGCTCTGAGGTGGTGCTGTGAACAGGAGAGGACCCTGGAAACTTAGTGTTCTTGGGGATGGTGCAAAATTTTAATCCCCAACCCTGGTCTCTAGCCCTCCTTGACGGAGCAGTGTGGCAGGAGGACAAGGCACTAACTCTAAACCCACGACTGCCACCCAGAGACATTTATTCATGTCAATGCTGCAGTGTAACGTGACCCTAACCCTAATATTTAAAAATAGCCTAAGGGCTATCCACATAGACAACAGGCTTAGGTTGTGTGCCTGGTTGCTGTGATGAGATTCCAAACATGCTGCAGTTGATTTCATGATAATCTAGTGGTTTCCTTCTAGGACAAGTATGCAAAGTTAGTATGAGGAATAACACCCTGCAATCAGATTAAAGCAGGAAGCCAAATCAGAAGGAGCACTCAGCACTCATTCCCAGAGCGGCGATGAAAGGCGTAAGAGCAGGGCCTGTGCTGCAGGATTGCTCAGCCGTTCACATGTGCCACTTGCTTGTCCTGTGGGGAGCCCAGCCAAGAGGGGCTCTTGTCACACACATCTCCTGGGGACAGCCGCTTCCCAGGGCACCAGGGACCCTGTAGCAAAAGCTGTGTCTAGTTTGCAAGCAGATTCTTCAGGTCACTGCTCTCAGCTAGGGAGTGCCAGGGGCCACCTGGGTTGACCTGGTGTCTCTCGGCTGCGTGCCACGCAGCATGGCCTTGGGGGCTCTTCCCTTTACCATGTCTTTCTCTGGGGATATTTTCCTGAGAAAAGAAGGCACAGGTACATCTGGCCTTGACAAACTGTGTTGGAAATAAAGCCAATTTCATGTAGGAGTCTATAGAGAAAAGCAGAACACAAATTTAAGGAGGTCATCGAGGCCTCATTTGGAGCATCTATCATATGAGGAAAGACTAAGGGAGCTGGGCCTGTTTAGTCTGGAGAAGAGAAGACTGAGAGGAGATTTGATCAACATGTTCAAGCACCTGATGGGTGATTGTAGGGAGGATGGGGCCAGGCTCTTCTCTGTGCTGGCTGGTGACAGGACAAGGGGTAACGGGTGTAAGTTGAAACATAGGAAGTCTAATCTCCATGTGAGGAAGAACTTCTCTCCTGTGCGGGTGACAGAGCACTGGAACAGGCTGCCCAGAGAGGTTGTGGAGTCTCCTTCTCTGGAGATCTTCAAACCCCGCCTGGATGCCACTCTGTGCCACGTGCTCTGGGTGTCCCTGCTGGAGCAGGGGGTTGGACTAGATGATCTCTAGAGGTCCCTTCCAGCCTCAACCATTCTGGGATTCTGTGATTCATTTGGGGAGATGCTGCATCCTCAGGCTGCCTAAGGACCATGCTCAGGAAACTGTCTCATATACAGGATGGCACAGTACAGAGAACATCCTTCATAAGACATATTTCATCTGAGAGGAAAAAAATGCACAAAACATTAAAGGAGTAAAGACCAGAGGTTCCAAACCACTTTGGGAAGAATCAGAATGCTGGACAGATTTAAATCAAAAACATTAAGTTGCTTACAGGGAGGAGAGCACAATTTGGAGACATGCAAATGGATGTAAATAGATGTAAAAAGATGTAAATACAGCATGCAGAGAGAGTCCAGAGAGGACTGCACAAATAACCTACCCATGAAATGAGAAAGAGGAACAGACTTGGGGGATTTCTGTGTAAACGAACCAGGGTGGTGCCAAAATCTTCACTGCTTTAACAACCCCTCCTAAGGAGAGCCCCGCAGGATGCCACAGCTTTGTGCCCTCATGCACAAGGGTAAAGCAGGTCCCAGTGGTCTCTTTGGTCCTAGCCCGAGGCCAAGCAAAGGCTGCGAGCTGCTGCCCAGTGTGGGGCGGCCTTCCCAGCGCCCGGGCTGTTACGTGGGGAGTGGACACCTTCCAGCACATGCTGGAGTCGAGCACAAGACTGAGCTCCATGCAGGGACAAGGAGCAGAAGCAAAATCGTCTGTGCCATATGATGTATTAAACTCGATGACCTCATGCTGTTTTCTAGCCTTGAACTCTTCTATGGGCTTCTGAGCACACAGAGACCCCAGGAAGGTTTTGTCTGGTAACTCAGGCAGCTTTCTGCGGCATAAGAAGATGCTCAGATATATCCCATGCTGATGTTATAGTAACTGGCATCCTAACACAGCCCACTCTCCGTAAGGGAATTGTTTCTTTTGGATCTGAAATGAAGTGACTAGTTAAATGCTTGACTTAATGCACAGCAGATTTCTGCACAAGAAAGTTTAACCAGCTCCTAACTCCCAAACCTCCTTTCTTGCTACATCTTGCATTCACACATAAAAGCTCTAGTTTCTCCAAACCTTGAATTCTAGTCCTTGAGCTCTTTTCTGCTAGCAATATGGTTTCAGTGTTCAGAGTAAGAGACACAGCACACCAGGGTTTTGTATGGATGTAAAATATCCAAGACTCACATCATGAGCAGGAGTCTTTCCTGGCCTGGTACTGGATGCCTCACTTTATTTCAGTCAGTTGCAGAGCTGGCTTGGAAGAGGACCACGCTGTGATGCCTTTTGCTCTCGTCTATCTTGCTCAGCCTCAGGGAGACCCAAATTTCAAGTGGCTTTGGAGACGTCACCTATTCCTTCTGATCCATTACCCGTTTTCTCCTGATTAACCTCTTCCACAGCCAGTTTACAGATGAAAAGCTGTGTGCTTCCAAGCCCCCTCCATGCGTGTAGACCCAGGAGATCCGACAGAAAGAGCAGCTCATCACTTGTGTTCATTACCCTGGAAGAGAATATCACAAATAACAATTAGAAAAGTGAGCTCGTCTTGAAAACCTGACGTTTTTAGAGTAGCCCTTTGACTATTGCAGAAGGAAGGGTAACTGAATATGTTTGAAGAGATGGAAGCTCTCACCCTTGCCCAGCATTAACGTAAATCTCACTGACATTATTTGTGCAACTTTTCTCCCGGGTATACAGGTTTAACTGGATTTTGAGCATTATCAAAAAGGCTCAAAAGGTAAAGGCCAGATATATTTACTCTTGCTGACTGGAGCATGTTTTCTTCAAGTTCCTTGACTGTGATTATAGAGACACTTCTTGCTCCCTGAAAACAGGGCTAAATCCACTATGTTTCACAAAACCATACAAAATAACTCACTGTGTTCACTGAACATCCTTAAGAGGCCCAAAACAGCACTAGCACTTTCATGGCAACTGCTCCTCTATCCTTTAGCACATACTTTACCTCTTGTTTTGCTCCTGCATGCTGTTGATGAAAAGCACGTGAGAGCCTGTGAGGATGTGCCCAGCATCACGTAACAGAGCTCAGCTCGGCCAGCACAGATGCAGGCGGCTGCCTGCAGGCCACGCTGGCTCTCACTTTAGATATAGCAAGACATCTGAGGTACGTTAAGTGCTTCGGACCCAGGGCACATCATAATAAATCCATCTCTGCTGAGCAAGCAAAGCTGGATGCTTTGGACAGCAGAAGCCTCGTATCACTTGACGTCCCGCTCGGGTGATGACATTAGGTTGTGGCAGGTAGCACGCAGAGGGCTGCAGAGAAGGAGCGAGTCAACCTGTCATCAGGCTCTTGACTGGGTTTAAGGCACTCACATTTCATCTGAAATCAAGCTGGCCACCGTCAGCATCAAAAGAAATGATCCAGAAAGATGCAGCTACAAAACAAAAGAAAAGGAGGCTGCACAGCCCGATGCTTTCTGCCCACCACAGCAGTGAATGCCACAGCAATTCAAACTTAAAATTCCTGGATAGTTGGGCTTTCCAGTTTTTCTGTTAACAAAATAAAAGAGTTTCATCTGAGTGAGCTGATATAGAGAAGCACTGAGAAGCAGAGTGAAGCAAAGGAATGGCTTATTTTGGGCTCAGTTTTTTTGGCACAGTAAAGATCATGTTAGCAAATGGATTTCTTGCTTTATCCCCTGGCATTCCCTGTGATCAAGCTGCTGCTTTTTCTCTTCCCCAACTTTTTGTCTGTTTATTTAGGGCAGAGGCCGTGTAGAACATGCGCTCCTGGCAGAGAGGGGCAGCAGGTGCAGCTTACACGTCACGCACTGGCACAAAGAAGTGACAGCTCAGATCTTGGATACAGGTTTATTTACGGGAAAGGAGCATACAAAAATACCAGCAACACAAAACACTTTTCTGCCCTCATCTGGGGACCTAAGAGCCCAGCAAAAACCAAACAAACAAACAAACCAAAGCAAAAACAAACGAACAAAACTGCCCCTCAGATACATGATGGGCACCGGGAGGGTGTCTTGGCTGCTGGCCATGATCCAACCTGGGCAGGAGGCAGCTCCTGCCGTGGGACCACTGCTACTACTGCTGCTGCTGGGGACCTGCTTCTTATTTAGCAGCTTACATCTGCTCTGCCAGGGCAATCGCAGGGAATCCAGGCATCCATGTACCTAGCTGCTTGCCCTCTAACAAACTTGCACAGAGGCCTTAGTTGTATTTACCATCCCCTAGCCGCCCTGCAAAACTCCAGGGGATGGGTAAGGATCAGGCCCAGGATTTCTACTCCTTGGCTGACGAAAGACCAACTTCATGGAGCAGCGTGACCTTCTCTCTGAAGGTCTGGGGTCGTGCAGCAGACACCAAGGGCTAGGGATGGGCGAGTTCAGACTTTATGATTCATTTCCAAATCAATATATTTAGATTCAGAGGAGTTCAAAACAGTGAAGTGGGGAGCAAAATTCTCAGAACAGTTACAGGAACTGAAAAATTAAACTCCCAGATTTCTCACTAAACCAGTATTTTCTTGGCTCTCCACAGAGTTACCTTAAGAGCTGTCATTAGCACAGGAACCACTCAGAATTTAATCAGACCAGTCCAATCTGCTGAGAATTGCAATTTGCCTTTCTAATGCCCCCAAAACATTTAATACAAGCAGTTTTCCTCTCTTTTTTTTTTTTTTTTGAATTGCAAAATAGAGTATCACATGGCAAATTTAATGGACAGTGGGAGGCTGCCACACATCCAAACATCACACTCAGGGATATAGGAGGAGCTCTGCGTGCTAAGGAGAAGCCCTTTCCAGTAAGACGTGATAAACAATATTTTGTCTCTCTACGACAGCTCATGGGGCCTAATGCAGAGGCAGAAGCAGATGCAGCTGTGACCTGCTCTGCAGAGACACTGTGTGAGACAGATGTCCCTCTCGGCCTCTGCAGAGAAATGAAACAGAAAGCACTGGTGTTTGCCACCCCTCTGGTTGGCTTTGCCAACATGCAACTCCCACCTCCCTCTCCTGAAGACCTGCTTGGCTGCAGGTGCTGCTCTAGAAGCTGCAAGCAGCAGCTTTCCCTGCCCAAGAGCAGCTGCTCTTGCCTCACTCGCTGTCCTCTGTTCACTTCTCCACGGGCATCCTCGTCCCATCCTCCCCATGGCACTATGCAGGGGACATGCAGATGTTCCTGTCAGAAGTCCTCAGCTCCCTGCTGGAAGAGCTCGGATTTCACAATTCCGAAAGGGGAGAACAGAAGAACAGACACAAGAAAAACAATCTCTGGATAACAACTCTTGTCTAGAAAGATGGGAGGGAAAAAGTGTGCTCCAGCCCTACATCTTGGAGATGACCTTCGGCTCTGGTCCTTGCATGAGTGTGGGCTGCTCCGCGTTTCCGAGCCCGGGAAAGCTGAGCTCCCGCCTGTCCCTCCCGGCCTCTCCCTCCCAGGAGCCTGAGTCAGCTCGAGGAATGCGAGCGGGATGCCAGCACGCTCGAGTAGAGTGGCGGATGAGAGCAACAAAAGGAAAACATGCCCTGTGTTGACTTTTTGCACAAAGCTCGTTTAAAATCCCCTCGTTAGGGAGGAAAGCCGAGTTACAGGCAGCGCCATCATTTCCTCAGTTTTTAGACCCAGGGAACCGAGTTCTCCAACACTGTGAGCCACCTCTGCAGAGCATTAACATGTCTGGGAGATCTCCCCTCCTTTCCCGTTCCCACCCAAATTCAGAGTAGCTGTCAGTCTCCACCGGGGAACACAAGCACATTCTGTCTTAATCCTGAATTCAAAATAGCAAACTGCTGAAAGCTGCATCTCCAAAGGCAGATCTACAAGGCCTCAGAAGACATCTCATGTGTCTTATTCCATCATGTAAAATAGTTGTCCCTTCCAGGCCCTCTTAGGTGGGAGGTGTGTAAGTACTTGTTCTGAATAAAATGTCAGGGCAAAACCAAACTATTTTGGATATTAAAAAGAAGAAAAAGGAGCCACTATATGTTTTTCTGTGAAACATGAGCTGGCTCAGGCCGTGCTGGTTCCCCTGTGCGGGTCATGTCAGTGTGTAAAGCTCCCCATGTGAATAGCACCTTTTGTCTGAGGGAAGCAGCAGGGAGAAAAGAAGAAAAGGGATTTAATTTTCTTCCTGGGGCCTTCGAGTTAGGAGAGTTTCCCAAGGTCTCCTTAGAAATGGGGCTGTAATGAGAGCAGGGAGGCGTGGATGAACTTCCCACTGCGGCCCATCAATAAGTAAATGACGGGGAAGCGGGGCTCCGGCACCAGTCACCAGAGCTGCTGCGCTCGCTGCCTGGCAGCCCTTGGGAAATTCATTCTTTGGGCAGCCCAGCCCTCGGCGGCTGCTCACTTGAACACTGCAGAGTCCCCAGGTCTGAGCAAATGCACTGGGTGCCTTTGGGGAAGAGGGGGGCCTGGGCTGACTGTGATCTCCAGGTGCCGGCGGCCACGGAGCAACGTGGGACGTCTCGGGAGAGGTCTTTGCACTGACTGCCCCCCTTGCAAAAGCAGTAACTTGTCCTTTTGCAGACTGCCAGGTCACATCCAGCCAATGCCCACAGGCCGTTTTGCTGCATTGGAAGGAGCCACAGAACAGGACCCGGCCAAACACCCCTCACCGCAGCTGCAGGTGGCCGCAGGTAAAGCCCTAGGGCTGCCTTGTGTGCACATTGCTCACATGTGCTCTAGCCCCTTCCCCTCACGCCCAAGCCCTTAGCACAGTCGAACTGGAGTCACTTTTAACCAATCTGTCATTATATCCAGCACGTTCCTTCCACTCGCTCCGTGCAAACATGGTAGCCGGCTGTGCTCTACTCACCAGCAGGCTCTGGATTGAGGCAGTGCTGCTCGCGGGTGCACCACAGGTCTGCCAAAAGAGACAGTGAAAAATAACTTATTTGGTGGCACAAAAACAGGGATTCTTTTTTTTTTTTTTTTTTGAGGTAAATGAACCTGTGGGACAGTGGCGTTCACCTCTCTCAGCTAAGAAGTGCCATAGGGTATCTCATCTGCAGCTCAGCAGCTGTTTGAAAAACTGCTCTGTAGTTATGTCTCTTGCTCTAAGCGAAAGATGTGCTCAGGGCTGCTTGTGCTGGTGCAGTTGCCACGGCAAATATCAGTGTTTGTCTAAACTTTAAAATGTGACACAGCGTTTCAAAGCTCCCAGCTTCCGCCAGGCACAGGTCAGATTCCCGGTGGCAAAGCAATGGGAAGAGGATGGGGGATTAAATCTGCCTGTTATCAAAAAAATAAGGAGAAAGAAACAGGCTGCAGTGAAGAATACAAAAAAAAAAAAATTGATTCCCTATTGCAGTGGTGACTTTTATTCACATAAGCCATTTGGGAAAACAGCATTTTTCAGTGCGATTAAAGCGTGCACTGGTGTCAGAACTGCTCGATCCGCGGTGATTGCTCCAGGATGCTGCTGCGCATGCGTGGCGGGACACGTCACCCTGCCCAGGGCCTGCTGCAAAGCTACATCCATCCCCGCTTCTGCAGGGCCTCAGATTACGACAGCAGCAAAAACTACTGAAATACCTTCACAGGAGGCAAAGATTTGTGTTTGGGTTTCTTTCTCACGTATTAGCAGCATTTGAAGCTCATGTGGATTGCTCGCCTTTTTTTTTCAGAGGTGGCGGGTAAGAAGGGCAGGCAATCCTGTTAACTTCAGCGCTCCAGGCTGTATTCCCATGGGCATCCCTTTGCTTTCTCCCCAGAAAAGCGCCGATTCGGGTGATGGCTTTGAGGACTCCCTGCGTGAGGAGCTGTCACGCAGCTCACAACGCTTCCCCGTGGCTGCTCGGAGCCTGAAACGGTGTGCGGGCAGCACCAGGCGCGAGCTGAGCGGAGCAGCCTCGGCCTTGTGTGCACTGAGTCAAGAGGAACTACCCTGTGATCACGAGAGATCCAGCCTCTGTCTTCCCCAGCGTCAGCACTTTATGACACTCTCAAGTGTATTAAATGTCACTGGTTGCGTATAGAAATCCCACCCGCTGCGACGTGCAGTGCAGAGCGCGCAGCAGAGCCGCCATCCCCAAGCCGGGTCTCCAGGAAAAGCCCCAGGCGCCGATCCGAGGCGGCGGTCTAGGCCTAAAGAGCAAATCGCTACCTTCCCACCCCCGGCTCCTCCTCGGGACCCGTGGGGACCAACTCGGGGCCCACAGGCGCGTGGGCCGCGCTAGTTCGGCAGAGACGTGGTGAGGCCTCTGCGCAAGAGGGAACCACAGGGCTTCCCCGGGGCCGCGGAGGGCGTCCTCCTCCTCCGAGCGGCCACGAGGCACCACAGAACATTTAGGCCCACGAAAGGTGGGTGAATACGACCCGGCACGCACGTCCTGGCAGCAGCTCTTCCCTCCTTCCTGGGAGTTTCTCCTTCTAAGGACTGTCGCCTTGGATGGGCGAATAGAATCTAGATTCTGCATCTAGAATGTATTTCCTTTCTTTCTTCTGCATTTTATAAATAGTCCGGTCTTCCTGCAGCTTTTTTCCTGGCCTGGTGACTCATCGTAGACTCATTGGACTTGTGGCTTCGCTGGAATGGGGCATTGAAAAGTCCCTTGCAGAAGTGGAGAAGAATCCACCAGCTGCAGCGTCACAACTAGCTGCTTTGGAGGTTTTCCCATGGAAACACTGAAAACACTTCCTGCTATTCCATGGCTACAAAGATTATTGCTAAAATGCATCTGTGCAGGATGCATGCAGCATGAACTAGGCCAGTGCATTGCCCTTTACAGCTGCTTCTCAACATCTTTTTATTTCATGACTGCTCCTGCTGCACACCGTAAACAACGCCGCTAAGGAGCTGGGACAGATGCTCAGAGAAAATGGAAATTCTGACTTTTTGGGTCCTTTGCATATTGTAAAGGGTCCTTTGCATATTGTTTTCTTCAATTCCGGTCAGGCTGCCTGCAATACTGCCCATTTTCCCCTGCGGTTCGGGGAGGCAGTGGTTGTGTTTTTCAGCTGCCAAGCAAGCAATTAAACATTAAAAGCCCCGTCTCCCCAGCCAGCGTGTTCCAAAAGCCTGCGATTTCTGCCTGCAGTGAGTGCCAAGCGCCAGTCATGCGGCGCTCGCGTCAGAGATCCCGGGATTCACAATTAAATGCTGACAACGTGATGGATCCCAGCCCAGGCTGCGTTAATGAAATGATAAGTTGGTGGAGGTTTTGGAGAACAGACTTGACAACCGCTAGCGCCTCTTGGCTGCGTTGCAAGTGTCGGGAGGCGAGGCGGGCAGAGAGGGGAGGCCAAGGAAACCGGGGACGTGCAGCGCCCGGGAGCTGCGCAGGGCACCCTGAGGGCGCCAAGGTGGTTTATTGCAGAAGTCGTTGCCCTGCTAGTACCCCCCATCTCCTGAAGACCCCCAGAATGAAGCGAAACTGGGGAAACAGCAAAATTCTTCTCCCAGGGAAAGTGCTTTGACTTGCTCAGGAGAGTGCCATCCCAGTGAAGACTCCGAATCATTTAATGCATTGTACGTGTTTATTGCTTGGTTTGTACCACAACAAGTATAGCAACATCAGCGAGTTTAGCCCGGGCGCTGCCCTGAGCTAGGGCGGATAGTGAAGGGCTCTGCTCTCGACTTCCCATTGCTCAAGTATCATGCCTTCTTCCAGCGAAAACAGAATGCGTTCCAGACCAAAATATCCCTGGAAAAGACTGCATGCAGGCGCTGAACTATACTATGTGCTTCACAAGACACATCCCAGGGTATTTGTTCTGCCTGAGGATTAACCCCTCTGTCCTCAGGTGCTTTTCCTCTCACACCAAACCCACGATGCAGAGCAGCAGGTAGCGCGAGCCCATAACACACGTGTTCACCCGCTCGCCGCCTCTCCTGACCCGCTTTCGCGTTGCAGCTTTCCTGACAGCTTGCGAGTGTTTCCCTGGCGATGGAGGTTTGTTGCCAAAGCAGACGAATGAATCATCTATTTACAGTCGGCGCGGGCGCTGCCGGGGACTCCATAGCATCCGAGCCTCCCACCAACCGTCTGCGGGAATGGGAATTACTGCTCCCAGAGGCACAAGGGAGAGGGGGTGTTTTCTCCGGTGTCCTCTGAGCACCTCGGAGCACTTGGACACCCCTCAAGCAGCAACGGCAGCACCGTCACCACACGCACCCTGAGGTCCCCGCGCTGGCCGGGGGCTCCCGATGCCATCACCCACAGCACTTTGTGCAGGGGGAATAACCGGAGCCAGAGCCCCAAACATGTCCTGGGGTAGGGGGCCTGCCCCTGGGCCCAGGCACCCACCTCCTGTCCCATCCTGTGCCACCTCGCAGCTCATCGCGAGGCTCCCAGGACAGCCTGAAGCTGCACAAGCAACCAGAGGGTTGGTGACTCCCTGCCCTCCAGCGAGGGCATTTCTGGGAGTGCTGGGCTCCATCTTCCTGTCCCCGAGATCCCAGGCAGGAGGATAAAATCAGAGGGGCACATGTGCTTCAAAGGGAAGAGAAAGGGGAACATAATTCCTCACAGAAACCTGGAGAAGCTGCAAAATAATTTTGAGGCCATTTGCTACTGAGGTTTCCTACCATGCAACAAAATCTGGTTGCACAACAAACTCAGCAATAAAAAGGTAGCTAATACCGTCCCAGATTTCAACTACTTTTTTCCAGATTAAACTTGGATTAAGCACTTGAATAAGTTGTTTAATTTCCAGTGTTTGCTTCTATGGTTAAACATTAAAAAAACAGTGAGTGAGGTAGATTCACAATTATGGTTCTGTCCACAGCTGGAAGCAATCAAAGGTGCATGTCCTCACTGTTAAATTCTGCACTTAAAGTGAGAAATTTTACTGCATTTTGCTCACAGAACTGCCTTGGATCCTGGGAGTCGCTCTCTGGCGAACCATTCTAGCACCGCACGCTGTGCAGAGCGCTGCCGCCCAACGCTTCGCTCTGCTCCGTGGGTGTTTAATTGCCATTGATTCACCGGCTTTAATGGACCTGCCTTACCTGAAGCTTTGACCTAGCGTCTTTACCCGAGACAGAAGACGTTCCTGTTTTGGGAGCTGTACAGCGCTGCACCTGCCCGACGTGGGCTCCGTGCGGGACGTTTGGATACACCGACAGCACGAGGGATCGGAATGCACGTGCACATGCTGGGATAAATTAATTGCTTTGCATATATTAGTCCTCATGAAGGGCCGCCTGCATTGCCAACTCTTCACTTCTGTCCTTAGGGAGTTTGGAGAGAGGCTGGAGGTTCGGGTGCTGCTCAGGTCTTCCTCCTGCTGCTCCGGCTCCGTGACGAGCACTAGAAATGCAGCAGGGCGCAGGGGCAGCATATGTGACATCCGCTGCATTTAAGCACAAGAAGTTTCCGGTGCCTGATCCACACTGCTGAATTCCCTAGTCCAGGCAAGGCTGGGAGGATGCTCCTCTGGCTCTTGCCGCTGCGCAGCACGAGGGCGGGCACCGCTGGGGGCCTCGCGCCAGGATTTTCCAGCCCAGGTTTCTTTAGGCAGCAGCGCGACGGTCCCCACACGGTGAGCGCCCTGCACCCGTCTCCACCGAGCCGGAGGCCGGCGCAGCTCCCTGCTGCCGGCCAGGCCGCGGCGCTCGGGAAGCGCCGGCGGAGCACACGGCAGCAGAGGTGCTCACGGCGCAGGAGCTCCCTCCCCATTCCCACAACAGAGGGGCTGCAGCCCTCGCTTGGGAAGTCGGAGACTACGTGCAGTCTCGGGAGGCTACGAGGTCGCCTTCCCTCCTGGAAGGAGGGGGAAGCGCCATGACTCGGGCTCCCCGTTGCGCAGGGAAGGGTAGGAGCGCCCCACGCCGAGGCGGGACCGCGGTGACGCAGCAGCCGCGCGGCCCCGTGGCGCAGGAAGCCCTGCAGGGCACGGGGACGTGCGGAACCCACGGAAACACTTCCAAGTAACTCCCACTGCGCCAAGTCGGGGGCAAAGGACGGCAGGGACACGGTGAAGCCGTGAGAATGAGAGTCTCCCTGGTCATAAACAGGTGCTGAGACACTACCCTGGTGTTGAGGTGATTTGCCAGGCAAGCAAATAATCCTGATCAAGTTCTGCTGCAAAGAAAAGTGGGGGGGGTGAAGATTAAAAAAAAGGGGTCCATATTAAAGAAAACTGTTTTATTGTAAACAAAGTATAAAGTACAACATAAGAAATGTGCAAATCTTTTAAGTAGTCACAAAAGAGCGTATCTAATACACTATTTTCAAACTGCTCACTTTGATATGTGTCTTCAATGTAATATAATAAAAATAGTGAAAGGTGATGCCTTATTTACCACAAAATCTAGTTTTAAATCAGGGTTGGTGTCTCTACAGCCTCATTTTACTTTCCGAATCACTTGACTTTCTAATTTAATACAATACATAATACATCCATATTCCACCTCCTTTTTAAACCATCTTTCAAAGAATTAACATCACATCAAGAAGTCTGAGATTGTTTTGCTCTTAATCAGCCCAAGTAGCTTACAGTTACATTTCTTTAACTAAAAGTGCACTGTATCTGTGTATGAAAAATGCAGTGATATAGAATTTTGAGAAGGTTTAAAGGAGCCCAGAGGTAACAAAAGCAGGAGCATCACACGATGCCTAAGCAAAACCGATTGTACTGATCACAAAGCTTTCAAACGAAGCTGGGAACATATTACAACAAAGCTGAAGAGGATTTGGAAACTTTCTCCACTCTCCGGCTGCCCAGAGGGCAGCCCTAAAGCCCCTCCAATAACAGGATAACCTGGCACACTTGATACTTGGCACCCTAGGAAGGAGGGGGGCCTCAATCCCTGAGTTTGGCACCAATGCCTGGGCCTGAAAACTCGGGGGGGGGGACAATCCTACGAAGAGGAGGTGACAAAAGTAGGAAAACTGGGTCAGATCATCTTCCCCAGGCGCCTCCCCGGCTCCTACACGTGCACCCGCACACTGCTGCATCTCTAACTGTGTCCTACTGGAGACCCGCAGCTGGGATTTAGCATCTGAGCCGGTCTCGAGCAGCAGCAGCCGACCTTCAGCGACGCCTGCGCTCCATCAATCGCAGTGTACGTGCACAGTTTGCAAAGTTCCAGACGCGCACGGCGGGCGCTCTGCTCTAGCACCTTCACTTTCGCTCTCCTTCCCAGTGCAAAAGCCACTCGCCCTCCCCGCAGGCCCCGCCGGGGCTCCGGGCGGCCGAGCA
>NW_010586760.1:120457-133454 GCF_000705375.1 Tinamus guttatus
CTCTAGGGGAGAGCGGCGGGGAGAGAGGGAGCCGGCAGGTGGATGGAGGAACGGCCGTCACCACACAGAATCATAGAATCGTTCAGGGTGGAAGGGGAGCCTCTAGAGACCATCTAGTCCTCTAGAGATCACCTAGAGCAATTGGCACAGGACTGCATCTAAGCGGGAACATGTGGCACTGCTGTACAAGGGTCTCTGTTACAGTTTCCTGGATGGGTAAGTGAAGTATTTTGTGAAGTTTCTGCACACAACCACCCTGTGGCAGCACTGAACTGCTGAGGTGAGGCTGCTCACGGGTGATTCGTGTTCCTCATGAGCTGGGACTTACATGGCTGAATACTCAGATGCTGGCTTGCACAGCACGGTCACAAGAGCTGGAAGGCTGCCCCCCAGCAGCAGTATCAGCAGGCTTCTGAGGTGGCTTTTACTGAAGGAAAGCTATAGGTGGTGGGATCAGCACACCCACCCCAGCAGCCCCCTGCTCCGTGCAGCCCACACGGCCGAGCAGGCTGCCCTGTCACCCTTCCTCCCCTGCCCACTATACCACTGGCCACCACCACCCACCCCACTCCTGCTCCCACAGTCACCCTTTGAACTCCAGGCTAGGAAGGCTGGTGCTGGCTACAGAAACCAGGAGCACTCACAGGAGCCTGCTTGAGGACTTGGTGAAACCAGCTCCAGCACCACAGGGTGCACCACCTCCCAGAGCAAGGAGAGTGTTTTTAAAAGCTTAACCTAACCTCTTCAGTTGAATGAGATGTTTATACTAGGGTATTGTCCCATTATCTCTGTGCATGGCAGTGAACAGAAAATAGACCATAAGCTATAGCATGTTCAGCTTCAATGCTACCAGAACAGCTGTTTCTGGAAGCAGATTTTGGCTAGGGGACCTACCCTCTGCTTCCTGAAAAAGCTCTGCTGTTTTGCCACCATAAGTGGATGTGGATATTTTGGAGTAGTAACAAAACTTAGAAGCCACTTGTGCCTGTGTTGCTCTGTCCACATCAGAAGCCCAAGTTAGCAAGTGGATGGCCTGGACAACAGCAGTTTCCATTCAGCAGAGCTAAACGGCCAGCTCTACAGCATGACCCCTTAACAGCAGATATTACACTTCTCACATTAAAACAGGCTTGTGTCGTAAATCAAGTTTTTGTTATTAGCATGATGAGCATTCTGTGGGGCTGAGTTTGCCCAACTTGGAACAAAACACAACTAGCATCTAAAACTGCTTGGTACTCAGAGAACATTATAAATCCCCAACTGGAAAGTTTGTTTTCCCCTTCCTTTTGTTAGGCACAGAGCATCTCTGCTGTAAAGCAGTATAAAGGCCAGCTGCCCTTACACACCTTTCATGGAGGTTACTGCCTGCCCTACTGCAGCAGTTTCAGTCAAGAGGAAGAGCAACATACACTCTCTGGAGAAAGACCTGCACGAGGAGCTGGGCCCATTGCAGAGACCCAGGAAGCCACTGGCTGGACAGAGTCCTGCAGCCACCCTGAAAGCTGCTCTGTTCCCTGCTTCACGCTAACAAGCACAATTAGCTTTGCCCTAGGTATCTGGATGGGGAATCCTATTAATATCCCTTATTCAAATTGAAAACTATACAGCAGCAAAGGGATTAAAATATAATGTGAAAGACTGTTATTGAAGATTATATTCTTAGACTAAGAGCACCACCAGTACTTGCCATGCAAGAAGAGCAAGACAGAGCATCATTCCTGTGTGCCATGCATGGTTGGAAGGGGTGAGAGTAAATAAAAGCTCAAGATCAAGCATTAGACTAGCCCATGCTAGTTACCCAGCTGTAAAAGTAACAAGGAATGCTAGATATTTACCCCAAATTAAGTAGTGCTGCTAACAAGCTTTATAGTGCATGCTCTCTTTTCACAACAGCTGCTTCCTTTCTTTTGACAGATTCAGTTCTCCATAGACCCTGCTACTACACAGTCTCTACTGCCTCCCCACCACCTCTGTTCTCATAAAGCAGCAACAACAAAAATGGGGGATATATCTGAAGTGACAAAATACCCAGCACTGGATCCCAAGGCAATACAGGTCAGCAGAGTAGCTGCTTTGGCACAGGGAGAAATGGGGCCACTTGCTCCCATTCTTGAGTTTTAGTAACATGAACTGTCTCAAGTTACAGCCCTAGGTTCTCCTTGCAAAGGGTATGCATGGACTGAAGAACCATATGGGGGAAGTACTTCACACGCAAGTAGATTAGTGGATTATATCCCAAAACACTGCTTGCACATATCAATTGCCAAGAAGTTCCAGCCAATGCTGTTACAGCTGTGCATACCAAAAGGTCTGCAAGAGCAGCATCCTCAGAAGAGTTAGTTGCAGGTGTGTATCAAGCATAACAAAGCTACATTACAATTCAATGCACTACATAAAATCAGTTTTCTATATTTTCAATTAATTTTTGAATTGCAAACACAATATAGACAAATAGTAACACTTATAGCAAATCAAACTGAAATACATACTGTGTTCAAACTTCAGGTTGGTTTTAATGGCAAACTTGTCTTCAAGTACAATGGACAATTTTGTTGTGACTACTATATCATTTGTAAAGGATTTTTCCCCTGCTGACTTGTAAATAACATAAAATACCTCTCCCTCAGACTGCACAACATCATCCTGTTAAGTTCTTAGGCAACTGTAGTGATATTTTGTAGTCAAACTGTGCAGTTCAATGTCTTGTAGAATCTAGAGAAGACTTTAACCGGTAGACTTAAGTGTGCGACTTTCCAAAGCAGAGGGATGGCCAATAACTAGATTCCAAACACCACATTTCCTTCATTACTCCCTTTCCCTGTTGTTTCCCCAATTTAATTCCAATGAAAAAATATTTCTTGCAAACATAAATCACTACTTAGGCTGGCCTATAAGTCTGACAAGTTGTCAGTAGTCAAATTCAAATTAAAAAGCTTATTCCATGATGATCTTTCTCCACTTTGAGTAAAGGTACATCAAGTTTTATGAAGTTTTTGCCTTTTGGAACCAAAGTTAAGATTCCCTACCAGTTGGCACTTATGTAAGATACACTGGCAACCAAGAGGTAGAAATTCCACTTAAATATAAATAAGCCCCCTTTGATTACAGGATCCAGAACTTAATACATCACTTCAAAATCCTGAAAGTCCCCCAAGTTTTCAAGTTGGGGAGATTAAGTTAAAATGAGAAAACAAGAGGAGGACCTAGAAGAAATTAAGAGGCTCCAATAAAATGAACAAGCAAATCCACTGAGCAGTTTCAGCCAAGTTGTTGGTGCAGTTGGAGTAGACGCTTCTGGTAGTGTGCTTTACCTTTACTTGGTTGGTACACTTGAAGTGCAATGAAAGAGAGCACCGAGGTTTCTGAAGACACATAGCCCTTCTGCTGTGAGTTTGCACTAGGCAGAATTAGCTGAAGTTGACTCTTCAATAAACCCCACTAAAGGAAGAACAAAAAGAGAGCTAAAGGTTCTGCAACAACCAGCAGAGCGGCACTAACCCATGCTGCAATGGGGTCACTACATGCATGCTAAGAACTACCTCTTCTGGGCACATCTACATCTACTGCAGGCTTGCTGCTTTTAGTGTTAGAGCTTGTAAACTAAGGGAATACTTTAAGAAATACTACAAACTGCATTTCAACCTTCCAGGAACTTACCTGTCCTTAACACAAGTTTATCAAGTCTAATTTACTTAAATTATTCATGACTTAATGCTCTACTAAAAACTGAAGTAATGGGCTAGACAAAAGAAGGCTTCTTAAAACAATCATGTATACATCTACTTTATACCTCTTCTGCCTAGCCCCTTGCCAAGTTATCCTGAAAAACAGTAAAATCTACACAAAGTTTTATTGCAACCATACAAGGGGTACATCAAGGGTCAAATACAACAAATACTATGATGCAATTTTACATTTATTAAACTACAGTTCAAAGCACAAATTTACACATTCTAAATACACTAAACACCTAATGAAGTCACACTGGTCTCCCACTGACATTTGATATATCTGGGCGAAAGACAATAACTTTACAAGACTTTTCTAACAGGAATCCTTAGTATAAAAACTGTACTTGTATGTAAACTGTTGAAGAACCCAAGTGATGGGTTTCCATCTCCACTAAGTCATCCATTTTGTTGCATATTTAAACGCTCAGGGGTTAAACAAACTGTTAAGATGAAATTTGGATGCCGTTATCTAACCCTCCCCACACACCCCAGTGAATTGTAGCTGTAGCTGGTTTTGCCTGGTCCCAATTAGCTATTACTATTTTTTTTCAAGTTTTGACAAGAGTGAATTGAACTCAAGATTGTTCCATTTCTTCCACATTGGAATGTTGACCAGACAAACTACAGACTTGCAACTGCAGGTCTAAAATGAAGCGTTAATGCCTGTTTAAGCTGCAGTGGAAAAGCGGTCTTCTGAGCCCAGCTGAATGCACGAAGGCACAAAGAAGAAATTCTTCATCAATGTGTCTGAAGCAATTCCAGCATCTTGCATCTCATCCCTGCAGCAGAAAGGGCAAGAGTTATAATCAAGAGGGGAAAAAGGTCTTCGTAGATAATTTAACATTAGAAACTAGTGATGAACTTGGCATTTGAAGTTTACAGCTCCCTATAATAGGGTGGCCTTAAGTTCAAGCATCAAGAGAATCAACTATACCCAAATTAGACAGACAGGAGCTGTGATCCTTGAGAGGAGGCTTAGGACATCTGCTACTTAAGGAGCAGACTGGGCTACTCAACTGTCACACAAACTGCAACAGTGTCACTACCTTTCCTGCCTGCAACCATGATGCCAGTTACAATGCTGCAAGCTACAAGCTGGTATGAGGAAACAGCAACAGTCAGTACCATTAGAACAAGAGTACAACTCTGGGGAAAGTATCTGTCAGCCCAAAATTAGGCACTCTATCACAACTCATTTTAATGTCAGTGAAGTCAGAGCATAGCAGCCACAAACAAAAAAGTAAAGATTAGAATCATAGAATGCTTAGGGTTGGAAGGGACCTCTAGAGATCATCTAGTCCAACCCCCCTGCACACGCAGGGTCACCTAGAGCACGTGGCACAGGACTGCGTCCAAGCGGGTTTGAAGATCTCCAGAGAAGGAGACTCCACAACCTCTCTGGGCAGCCTGTTCCAGTGCTCTGGCACCCTCACTGTTAAGAAATTTTTCCTTAAGTTCCTGTGGAACTTTTGATGCTTCAGTTTCTGGCCGTTTCCTCTAGTTCTGTCGGTGGCCACCAGTGAAAAGAGGCCAGCACCATCCTCCTCACTGCCTCCCTTGAGGTACTTCTAGACACTGCTCAGGTCCCCTCTCAGCCTTCTCTTCTCCAGGCTGAACAGCTCCCTCAGCCTCTCCTCATAGGGCAGATGTTCCAGGCCCCTGATCATCCTTGTGGGCCTGCGCTGGACTCTCTCCAGCAGCTCCACATCCCTCTTGTCCTGTGGAGCCCAGAACTGGACACAGTACTCCAGATGCAGCCTCACCGGGGCTGAGTAGAGGGGCAGGAAAAACAATCTTGCCATTAACAGTTTTCTTACCAGTCACTGAAAGACATCATGTAGTAAATCAGTGGCCGCTGATAGTCATTGAAGGTGGACTGTTCACCTAAGGTACCGGAACCCATGTTAGCAAAGATCAGCCAATCTCCAACACTCAGCTCGGGAAGAAGACAGTTTTCCACAATTTGATCAAGCTCATCACAGGATGGACCCCAAAGGCTGCTTGTGAACAGAGGCTCATCTTCCTTGTATTTCTACATGAAAATAACCCAAGTAATTCAAACATTAATGAAAACAGATATACATAAAAATAATTGTTCAGCTCATTTCTGAAAAAAATACCTAAGGACTCACCTTGTGAACCTCCGGAGTAGTATTCAGTTTCTCAGACAATTTACTTGCAAAAGAACCATAAACACCATCATTTATGTAATAGGTAAATACTGGTTCATCATCCCTGGCTTGCTCCACTGGAAAGGAAAAGACAACGTGCATTTTGTTTACTTTGTTTTGAAGTAAATAATCCTTTTGCAATCTTCTAAATGGATTCAACATCTTTCTCCTGAAAAGGTGTCACATGCACTGAAATGTGATTTATACTGAAATTATGAACAGAACAAGATCTGATTATCAGTTTACATGCATCATTAAATTTAGATGCCACGTTTTCAGAAACTATCACTACTAAGAACAGACTAGTCCTGTTCTGTTCTATGTTCAATATAATCCTTCTATAAAGTTTCCTTAAACCACATGCCAAAGAAAAAAGATACAGATAATGCATGGTTAAAATCCCAAAGGTGTATTAATATGTACTCTGTGCTTGAGTTGTAAATATATACGAAGGCAAGCTAGCCCATCCTAAAACAAGTGTGCATGCAAGCACGTCAAAGTACTTACACAGCACTCACCTCCAGAAGGAAGAAGTTTATCACATTCAGTTTTCTTTGCAATGATGTTAACTGCCAACGTAAATGCAGATGAAACATAGTAACAACCGGGCTCTGCGATCACATTAACACCAGATTCCTTAGGAAAGTAGACATCCAGCAGTGGCCTGATGACATGATTAACCTAGAAAATTGGAATCTGGTTAGACTTCTGCTTTAATGTATGTATTTCTTGAAATAGATGTTTGGCAGACATTTTGTCCATCACTAATTTCCAGTCAGCAATACACAGCTCTAGTAAGCAACCTGCAAGGCTCATTCTACTCCTCTGATCTTTGAGAAGTGCCCTTATCAGAGCCTAAAATTTACGACTGGTTGAAAAGAGAACATTCAGTTAAACCCCCAAAACCAAATACTATGAGTACCAGCTTCCAAGCAGATCTCAAGTTGTGGTACACTCAAGGTCAGACAAGCAATTTCCAAGCTTTCCTAACCCAGCACATGCTATAAAGTTGTGTATCAAACCACAAGGCCAAGGAAAGAGTTTATCAATTCTGAATCATTTCAGACTGGAAACAGGGTGAATTCAATATTGATTATCACTGAATTTTTCAAGTCTTAACCTTGAAGGAATTATTTGGCTTAACAGTAATGTAAGTAATTTAGACCAGTAACAGAACAAATTAACAAAAACTGTTTCTAATTCACCAGCAACTTTGTAGAAACAATCACTGTCCTACCCTTCAAAAGTTTGTTAAATAGACAATACAAAACTGAATAGCCTAAGTTATGTACTATTGCATCCTAAAGATGCACTTTATGCCAGACTAGTCATAAGTATTTTATTTAAGGCTAACCAAGTAAGCCATAGGGCAGAATTTTTTATCTTCAGTTCTAAAGTACCAAGAATGCCAGTACAACAGCAATATGGTTCATGAACCAAAACATACTAACGAATCATGGCCCTAACTCCACAGTCTGCAAAAAAAGTTATTAGCTAAAGCCACATTAGCAGCAGTAATTTAGCCTGTGACTATAACTTAAGTCAATACTCATCCAACAGAGAGTATTGAAAGAAACAATCCCCAAGACAACACTGCACTACCCTGCCAATTTAGCCTGTGACTATAACTTAATACTCATCCAACAGAGAGAGTATTGAAAGAAACAGTCCCCAAGACAACACTGCACTACCCTGCTGCAGAATATAAAACCATTTGGATCATATGCATTTGCAGTCTATATTGTGGAATTTAAAATAGGTTTTACCTACTAATGTTAGCTAGAATTCAGAGGTTAAGTAGAAGTTCACAAAAATGTTTCTGCTTACCTCTTCCAGCTGAAGCTCAGAACCTGTGAAGCCCCCACCAATATCCAGTATGTTCATCTTAAAGCCAAATTCTTCCTAAAATGCACAAGCAGAACTTAAGTACACATACAAATGCAACTCTTAAAAATATTATTTGTTGCTCCTTACTGTGGTCATTTTCCATATATTTACACTTCTGCATATATGCAGAAAAGGATAGTTTGGTGATGGAATTACATCAGCAAATAGTATTAAACCTAACAGTAATGGTACTGGGATATTAGAGGCTGATTACACAAACTTGCTGTAAAAGTCCTACTGCAGTCTCAGCTCCCATCTTGTATTTGTTATACTTGAGCAATATTTGCAGGGTAGTGCATCATGGCAGAGGAAAGTTTAGACCCATTTGTAAAGTCCTAAAAGTAGGTCTTTTGCAGAACATTTATGTAACTAGGAACTGCTGGGATGCATTTGCACAAGTGAGAGAACTTAGTTGTATTGCTCATCATGTATAAGCAGCTAATGTATGAACTTCAGTAAAGAACAAAGACTTGTAAGAAATAACTTAAGTCACATGTTTATGTCAATAGAAATATTAACTTGAAACACCAAGATACAAATACTTAACATTTTAATGCAACAGAGTTGTGTATTTGTAGGATTGAGACTTCAATTTCCAAAGCAAAAGACTTTTAGCAGAAGTAAAAACTAAGTTTTTCATTTGGAAGTGAAAACTTATTAGAACACAAGTGTTTAGTTCTATTCTTTATTAGAAGTAGGTCTTCTTGGCAAATCTCTTTTCTACTTGACCTTATCAACACATTTTCCCTAGGGTGCCTGTCAGTTTGCTGCTTTATAGCTACTTGCACACTACACTACTGCCATCAGTGGGACAGTGTTCATTGCCTTTTCTGGAAGTTTGTTCATGTCTTTGTCCAGAATGACAAACTGTTCTGCCTCTGCCACACATTTCAAGGAATGTTTGGCCAATTACTAGATGATGTTTCCTACATTAATATAACTTATTTTAGAAATAATGCACTTGGCTTATTGGCCTGATTAAGGAGAAGATTTGTACTTTTCTTGCACATATCTACTTACAGCCATGTCAAACACACACCGAGCATCAGATATAGCATGAATGTACGTTTGCAGGTCCTTGCAAGTGCTTGAAATGTGAAATCTGAAAGAAATAAAGATGCAGTTAATATGCAGAACCTCAGTTTTCAGACCAAGCAAACTGTTTCTCTACCCACAGTAGTAGGGGAAAAGTACTTTATTCCCAAGTTGCAAAAGATTATGCAGTTTACTATACATCATGCAGAATTAAGGACACCAAATTGCCTTCTACCCCACTATATTTATACACACAAAGCCAGTCTTACTTTTAATGCTAGCAGTGGCTTGCAATACCCTAATCTTTAGGCATGACAAGTTTACTGAACCTTTCAGTCTTCCAGCATCAAAATGATGCGAGTTTAACATGTGCACTAGAAAAAGCATCAACATTCCCATTCACTCTGGAGACTGGCAAGGTCCACTGGTTCTGGATGCACCATGTACATACCCTACCCACCCACTAAACTGTCCAATCCATTCATGCATTTTCAGGAATGGCATTGAGGCAAATACTGAGCTACATTTAGTTTTTAAGCTTATATTTACTCAAGTTTGAATTTTGTTTAAAGTGCACAAAAGCAATGGTTAGAGTTAGGTCAGACTGAATACATAATTTAGTGTCAAATTTTTTTGAACACATTTGTCATTTGTAGTGACTAACACTTTTTAATATAAAAATTGCAAGTAGATTTAAAACCCACTGTTTTAATTCCTTAATCTGATATTCATTTTACATGTTTGTTTGGTAGATGGCCCACTCATTTTTCTTGTTTGATTGCTCTCTTATAACATTAAAGGGCATGTTAGGTCTTAGTATCTAAAATCAGACAGAACCAGGACTTGAGCAGGCATTTTCACTCCATACAATGAAATTTTGCATATCTACCTTCAAATTAAAATATCACAGATTTGGAAGCTCAGAAGATTAGGATTAATTTCTGCCAGCAGCAAGTCAAAGTCATTGATCATATTTAGGGGCAGTATTTCTGAATGACAAAACTATTCTGAGAATTGTATCCGATGTTTGTCTTGTTTAACATCTGCCCAAGCTATCCTATTCTACACTAGCATTTTATTTGTTCATCCATTTATTGCTGTTAATAGATACGCTTGCCTTTTTATCACAACAGAAAGATTACTCTTTTGAATTGTTTTAATGTAATTACTTTGTTTCATATTATATGCTTTGCAAGCCAAAACTGGCATGATCTAAAATCTTCTCAACTTCTCTTAAGAAAAAGCTTCTCAGCTGCAGCTCTTGAGCACTTCAGACAATCATTTCAGCCAGGAGAACAATAACGCTACTCACTTAACACCAACTATTTGGATTCCAAACTCCTTAGCACATTCCATGAGGTGCCTACAGTTCTTCAGCGTGGTACCAAACTTCATATTCATCTCCTCATCAGCAGTAATGTCTTCTGTGGCAATGTGCAGTAAGAGCCTAAGAGAAGGGGAAGATGATGGGGCAGTTGGTTTACATCAGCAGCACATGTGAAGCCTGAAGACTGTCAGAAGTAGTTGATTATGTTGCCATTACTCCAGCTCCATCGATGGATGACTCAAGTGAACCTAGTAAAAACAATCCTGTACAGAGAAAAAACTAGCAATTAGGGGCTAAAACATGGAGCCAACAAGGATAAGGGATTTCGAAATGCAGCAACTAAGACTTTTGTAGCAGCAAGAGTCTGCTGAATGCTGTAATGAAAGAGAATGTTACCTTCTAATAAGTACACTTTCTCATAAAGCCACCCATGACTGTCAGGGCTTTTACCATCTCTGCCCTCCTTTGTCACCAAGCTAGGCATGGGACAGAGCTGGTTAACAAACTGCTCTTCTCCAGATGTAACACATACAGAGTAAACCTTGGCTACATCCCTCCATCTCCCTCTCAGTTTTCCACAGGGATGGGTGGCATCTATTTGCTTTCCTTCAGGGTGAAGGAACTGCAGGATTCAGTTGGAACAGATGCAGTGAATATCAGCTCTTAATTTTATCAGGCAGTGAGAACTTCCTAGGTCAAAGCCTAAGCCTGGGCAGGTCTGGCCAACAGCACTGTCAGCTGCTGACAGTTTCTTATCGCAGAGCAACACCCAACACTCCCTTCCCCGCACAAAAAAGAGATATGAACTGTTGTGCCCCCTAAGAAAAAAATCACTAGCTTCCCTTTTCTCCCTAAGATAACTTAATTAGCCTTATAGCTCACTAAATGTAAGTTGTATCATATACGTGTAGACTATGTACAGCACATTACAATGAACTGAGATGGAGCAAGAAAGAAGCAGTTGTGCTGCACCTGGAAAGTGAAGGAATTGAAGTATGCAGCAAATGGAGCTTAGTCAGTACAAAATACAATGTCCCAACAGCTACCATGAACTCTGAGCCCCTTCCAAATGTCTCAGGATGCCTTCAAAAAGGTATTTTGTAAAGAGCAAAGTCCCTAACTTGTCCCTCATATGGTACCTAGAAAACCTTGTTGGTTTTGATCTATACCACTTGTGGAAAGCCAGGAAGTTAGAGGGCAGTTTGAGTTTCCCTAGTACAGTGGATCAAATCATATTTTGTAAAGCATTTGGAAAATTATACTAGATTATATATTCTGAGTCTGTTATACTAAATTATTTTAAACACTTTAAAACACTTTTAAAAGTAAAACCCACAGTGCCATTGTCTATAACCTCAGATTAGACAAAAGATGTCCTATTTTAAACTATTTTCATAGCAGCAGTATAGATTGAGAGATTGATCCAGTGAAAGCCACTATACAAGTAGTGTTATTCTGATTTCTGGAAGTCTTCTACTGATTCTTCTTAGTCAGAGCAGGCAGAGGACAATTTATGCATTTAGCGGGTTCAGGATTTTTTTGTGTTGTCTAAGTTTTTTATTCTTTAAGTAACCATTCCTCCATCAGAGATTTCAGGAACCCCTGAGCTTGTTACCTTTACCAGGCAAGTCATTTAAGAACAGGAAGTGAAGTTGTAAGTGCTGCTTTCCTCATATGCCCCTCCTTTCTAAAAGATTTAGAACCACTTGAGTTAAAGCTTCCAAAAACATGAACATCAATTCTAGAATACTAGAGATCTATCTGAAAGAATTTGGTGCAAAACTTTAAAAAGAAAATTAGGTGTAGCAAAACTACAATTTCCTAAGCAGGATTTCTTCTGCTAAACCAGCTAGAGTCATTCGTAAAGGCAACCTAGCTGTACCTTATCACAGGAAGAACCCAGCCAAATAAAGGCACTGACTTTTTGAAACTATGTCAAAGGGGAGAGAAAGACACATTGCAGCTGTTACTTTAGTATCAAATAAAAATTTTGTGACCTGAATGAGAATGCAGTAATGAGTGAAAAAAGTAAACCTTTCACCAGCACCCTGATCCCTGTTTCCCCTAGAAAGGGTAGATGTCCAAGTGCATTTCCTTTGCAAAAATTTAATTTCTCATCCTCTAACTAGAAACTTTCTCAAGTATCAAACTGTGATCCTTAAAGGACAGGCAGTTTTCCTCTAGCTTATTTCAAGTCCTGAGTTCTGGCTTATTGCTTTCAAGTCTTTTCGCTTCAAGAAAAACCTGCATCCTAACTTCTTACTCTGGATAATAGAACACCTTCTAAAAGAGGCCACTAACTTCTGAAAACCCGTTTTGGTGCTGATTTCCTTGAACATATCTTTTAATTTACAGAAAGAAAGAGACCAGAATAGAAAAGGCCATGTTGTCCTTTACATTCTTTATTCTTGTTCCACTGTCAGACACATCCCTCAACTGCCCATAGCCCAGCTGTCTTCAGTCAAGTGGCTATATGGGCATCTCAGATAATGTGTGTGGTAAGAGTGGAAAAGCACTAAGGAGACACTCCACAAAACGCTGGTTCTTACTCATGTCTTCCTGAATTGTATTTTTTTCTCTCTAGAGCTCCTTATGCTAGGAAATAATTCAGTCAAGGAAGCCTAAAACTGGGAAAATAGTCTCTGCTTAGAAGCATAATTACTTAGATTGCACAGTCTGAAAAAAAGAAATCTTTACCCCCCAAGAGATATTTGGGATCCATCACAGGTATCTGAACAGTCCCTGCTCGAGGCCAAGGGATCCCAAAGAAGTGATGCATGCAGCAGAACACAGGCAGAGGCAGCCTCTGGCTGTGCTGCTCACTCATCCCAGGAAAGGGCTGTACA
>NW_010586760.1:133468-143599 GCF_000705375.1 Tinamus guttatus
TTCCTGCACAGTGCTAGGTACCTTGCACTTGCTCAACAGCTTCACCAATGTCACTAAGCACCTGGGCAATTTTAATTGCCCTTGTGTTTTGATAATGTAGTTAATTAGCTCATAAATCACTAGTAACGAGACCTGTACAGACTGCAGTCTTTGCACAGGAAGTACTGCTCTCCAGTATGCAAAGCACTGTTATCATTTGTCACAGCAGCATGAAATGCTGAGGCAGTGCTCAGTGACCTACGACTAGCCATCTCCCAAATACTCAGTTTTGTACCATCTTCCCAATTCTGTAACTGCAGCTGCAGCTTTGAGAAGATGTGATGCTAGAACCAAGGGCTTTGGCAAGGATGTTGAGCAATTCTCTCAGGGCCCCCAAAGTTTGCATGGCAACTACACTTCAGTAGTCACCAAACACTTAATATTCACTTCTGAGACTCCTGCATTTCTTACAGATGTTACCCACAAAACCCTCATATCTGAGGAAGATTATGCTTAATGAAACACCTATTAAGCTAAATAATTTTCATCCTGTACAGGTACAATTGGTAGCAATAGATTCCTTATATTTAAGGGCTAACACACCAGCTTTAATTCTCTACAGAAAGTGTCAAGTGTTGGCCCAGGCTCAAAGAGGAACCGGAGCCAAATTTCCTCACTGTCATAAGAGAAGTATCTGCAGGCACATCTTGAACCCTATAGCACATAAAAGCCCTAGATGGGACCCATTTAGTGCTCAGCGGCCGACAGTTTCTGCCCAAATATTGTCTGAAGCCATTAAAGGCGAGACAGAACATCCTGAAAAAATACTGAGGTCAAAAAACAGAATGAAGATGCACCTGAAGAGGACAAGATGTCAAAATTTTGAAATCTAGCTGCCAGAACCTCAAATCTATGTGTCAAGACCCATGCTGCCAATTCAAAAAGATTTCCCTCCAAAAAAGGGGGACTTAATATCATATGGAAAAGTGGCAACTCAGCTGGGAATAATCTTGCACAAAAGCTATCTTCAAAAGAAGCAAGAGGAAGAAAAATAGGTATGTGAACTGCATTAAAGAAGCCATACCTCTTGCAACCAAAACAACCCATGATTGCAGACAAATTCCCAACATGTAAAAAGCACAAATTGACACTTACTTGGCATTTGGATGGCTACGTGCAATTTTCTTCAGCTCAATATCACTATCGCAGGTCATGATGTTTATCCCAGTCTTTGCTGCATACTTGATCTGAGAAGCTTGCTTGCAAGGACTTGTATAGATGATGTTTTCAGGAGAAATGCCCAAGTCTTGTACCAATACCATTTCAGACTGAAAGACAGGACCACAGTAGGGCTTCAGACACATTCAGGAGCACTGTCTTAACTGATCTGGTATTAAAGGTATTCTAGTACTACAGAAAACAGCCCATAATCTGCTGCTTCTAGGACATATGAATTTGTACTAGCTAGTTACTTATGAATTTACAGTTTTAATTATATTAACATAGCACTTAATATTAAAAGACTGAGCAGGTGGAAGGGAAGTGAGGCACGTAGATACATAAAAAACCACTTACTTTATTGGAACATGCAAATCCAATTCCAAGAGTTCCCAGAATTTCAAGTACACCTGGAGTAGAATTGCATTTTACAGGGTAAAATGGTTTTATTGGTGCCATCACATTCTGCCATTGTGTGTTTTTCTTCACCAGCTTTCCAAGATCACCAACATAAAATGCTCTTTTGCCAGTCTAAAAAATAAAGTTTGGAAAATAAAATACCTGAAATTGTGGGCTTGCTGTCAAGACAAACAACCTACAGGGTGAAATCAAAGGATTATGTATTCTCTGTCCTGATATTAATTTTTAGGTTTGACAGTTCACTTGTGCATTGTTTTTTACCTAACAATTTGAACTAGCTTTACATCAGAGAATACCTACCACTTCTCAAAGTGATTTTAAATATTATTTAGACAATATTCTGAGATTCCAGGGCAAAACATTTAAATGCCAAATATCAATTGCATCTAAAAAGCAGAGAAGTTGGAAGAGATTTGTAACTTTTTTTTTTTTTAAAAAAAAGTAGTCTGCAGTTCTTCAGAGGAAGAAAACTCACATGAAAGTTTCCAATCTCAAAATAATCTGTGAATTTTACAAGAAAATCTAATGCAAATCACTGTTTCAACACCTAGCTTGTGATATTTATTGAACAAATTTTCAGTAAAATATTTCAACTGATGAAGTCAAGCATTGAGACCGTTCTCCACATTTTATGAAGCTCAAAGGTTGAACAATTTAAAGAACTAAATTCAAAATACTAAGGTTGCAGAGTCAAGTACATAATCTTTATAAAATGTATAGTTTTATGGGAACTGTAACAGTCTCCCCTTGGGCATTTGTTCCATAGCTTTGCTCAATATTAAGTTGTGGATGTGGTACACCAGGAGCCAAACAGATTTTTGTTCATAATGTGCATTCAATAACATTCCTGTAAGTGAATAACCTTCTGTACACCAACTAGAGACCATCACACAACATATGACCAATCTGAATTAAGGCTGTACATCAGATGTTAACGCTAGCATTTGACTTTCAGATACAAAATTCAGTTGTGGCTTATAGTACACAATGTCTCTATTTCCGTTTAAAAAACACAAATAGAAATTCCATCGGGTGGAAGCATACTGACCCCCTGTACGGGTCACCAGCAGCAAAGGGATCTAGAGCTTTAGATCCATGGCACAGGCCTCTACCCCTTGAGCTAAAGGAGTAAATGAAAGCAGCAGGAGGCAGCTATCCTCTGTGAGCCAGCCAGTGGTTGGAGACATGACATGTTGCCAGTAGTTTACCTATTTATTTGCTAGACAGAAAAAGAATATTAGGAATCAGGATTTGGGAATCCTATACTTGACTGCAGAAGGCCACGGGATTTACCTACTTGCTGTACTAGAGCTGAGCACTTGCATCTAACACTAGTTCTGACAAACCATAGGGTAAAGCGAGCAGCTCATAGGTATTGCATATTTAAGGATACAGGACTTGCTTAATATTCATTTTTATCAAGTTCTTCTTCTAACTGTCTATAAAACAGGCTACATCTTCCAGCCTCCTAAAAGCAGTGAGTCCTAACTCAATAAAACCTATTTTTGTGTACACAGAATTCTTCAAGTATCTTTTTTCCAAGGGAATAGTTAAACCTCACTAACTTAGACCAGTTCATTTTCTTGGGAGAAAGGAGCAACACCTGACATTATGTCCTCATTCCTCCTACTCACATTTCTAACATGGACAAGGCGTATGGGAAGACTCACAACCTATGAGCCTGACTGACCGTAGAGGTTTCAAACATGGCTTTAAACTGGCTGAGCATACAAATTTGTCTAAACTTAGGCACATTTTCAGGAAAAGAAGTGTTGAACTCAGCACACTACCAGCTTGCCAAATTTCAAATTCCTGGTCTAAAGGCCATTGACAATAAACATTCTTCAAGGAATGAGACGGGAACCTGTTTTTAAACACATTAGCAATATTTTCCTCCTAGCCATGCTCAGGGAGGTAACAATTGTTGCCCAAATTTCCCCAACCAAAACTCAGCCCAAGACAAACAAGAAAAATGGGAACACAAATCTAGTTTAAGGAGTTTTAGCTGACTGTTCCTCTGTTGCTGTCAGCTCAGTGCTAAACACCTTGACCTAGTTTGAGGACTTAAGAGAACTAACCAATAACTTGTAAAATTTAGAAACTTACATGAGTATGTTCATAAATACAGTTGTCAATAATATCTGCAAGCGTTGCTCCTTCATCCAACAGGCCAATGGAGTAATTTGCATCCTCCAGAAATCCTTTCATCTCAGCCGTTTTCCACAAAGCCGACAGTCATAAACCAAGAAACACAAGGGATGGGCTTCCAAGCCTTAGATCCGGGTCCTTAAATTATGCAACAAACTGTACAAAGAAAACGTGACTCAATGGAGGTAAGAGCACGAGGCAATCCATCGGACTACTTAGATTAGAAGAGCTTCCCACATTAGATGCACCATGAACAGAACAAAAAAAGGGTTTTACTCTACTTCCTCTATTCGCCAGTGATAATAGTGCCATTTTACTGAATTCAATAAGATGGAAGACACACACTGTAAATCTGCCACTAAACTTAAAGATGAGCCACAAAGCACTGATACAAGGCTGTTCTTGGGAAGAATCACACACCGAATATCCACTAAACTGGGTAGAATTTATGCACATTACTCAAAATACTGTTTAGATGGTACTTGTTTATAACTGTTGCCTGTAAATATTAAACTCACTAAACATTTCTGTTCATAAACCTACCTACCATACTTGAAAAACCTCCACTTACAGGGGAACATAGAAACTTCTAGCTAGCAGTAATTTACAGATGGCAGGTAATCTCAGTATTAAAAAAATAAGTCTATCTTCACTTGCATCTCATCTTCAAATGTTTACTGTCAAACAGATAGTTTTACAAAAATAAAGTTTGAATCAGCAAGATCCAAAAACAGAAAACACTAGGAAAGACTTAGAACACAGATGAAAAGCTAGTTTCAAAAAAAAAAAAAGTGCACAGCAGGGAACTACCAACATTCAATTACATAACTACCAGTTTTACTTGATGAACAAAACAATTCAGTTCACATTCCCTTAGAGCTTTCTTGAAAGCCACTTAGTTCACAATAATTGCCTGATCATACTTCATTTTTATGCTTAAGCCTCCCATCTTCATGGTAAACAAGACAAAAACTGGCTGGCCTCTTTGTGATCATGCTAGACATTTTCAAAATATTTGGACAGAAGCTGCTTGACACTTATTAAAACCTGAGTGTTTGCTAAGGACTCTCAGCTTTAAAATAATAAAACATGTTTCTGGTTATAAGGGCCAATAGGAACCAGAAATGCTTCAGGTGAGCTCAAGTTCACTAAGAAATTCGAAAAGCTGAGATAATTTTAGCTTCAAATGACCACAAGGCCATGATAGTAGCTCTGTCATTTCTTCCTCTACCTCCTAGCCTGCAAACAAACACAAAAACAAGCAAACAAACCACCACAGTTCACCACATAACTTTGGTCAACATGGATGATATGAAAAAGCTACTTGCATACTGCCAGAGATAACTAAGGAGCAGTTTTACCATTTTCTTGCCATTGTAACTGGAAATGGAGAAACAGCCAGCACAGCTTTGCATGCTTTCAGCACAAGTCATTCCGACTACGCCACCTATGATTTTCTCAAAAGAAACATTTCCTGGCAGGTGACAGCAGCAGAGCATTCCCAGCTACATTCAAAATAACTAATGCTAAAGGCAAGTTGCTTCCTACCCAGCATACTTGTCTCAAGCAGGGAGTGAGTCATATGCTTATTTAAATGAACCCAGAGATACAAAACAATTATGAAAGAATAAGATAAATCCTGACAATGTGATGAGTAAATTCAGATTATAAAAACAATGGCTAGCGGGTAGAAACTGAAAAAAAAACAGGGAAGTATCTTTACATTCACATCTCAATTTAGGTGAGTGAATGACAGTTAAAATTGCTCCTTTAAAAAACCTGTAAACTAAATTTGGCTTTGAGTCAATGAAAGGAACAAGAAACCTACAGTCATGTTTGCATAGATACTGTCACACTATGAACAGGTATTTCCTAACAAACTTGCACAAAACTTAACACATTCACTTCCACAAGAAGTAGAATATCTGTGGTATCTGAGAAAAGTAGTAGTAAAACTTTTTGGTAAAGAAAACCTGGTATCAACACTAAAAGTCTGAGAAATTTTTGGACTATACAAACACTGAAAAGCAACAGAGAAAGCTATAAATATAGATAAAATGGTGGCAGTAGACTGGTTCTTCAGGCATCTTTTTTTTAATATTGGGATTTAAGTCAGCTTAATGCTCAACTAGATTTAAAAGTACTTTATCCATCCTCAGGAACTTACTGGTTGGATAATAAAAACATGAAACTTTTTTCATAGAAAAATGGATTTTTTTGTTGTCCCATTACAAGAAAAATAACACCCGGAGAGTAGCGGCACAGCAAAAGGACTTTGGTTTCCAGCAGATTAATCAGACCAGGGGATGAAGCTACCCATTCATAACCCAAGTTCCTTAAAACCAAGTCAGAAAAAAAAGCAGGGGGAGGCAAACAAGTGCTTCCTCTTGCATCTATAACATCTTTTCTACTACACATCTAACTTGGCTTACAATTTTTAGAAAAAAACACTAACAAATTCATTAGTCACATTTTGACATGGTAATGTTGTACAAGATCGATGTTTGTGTTCTCAGTTCCTCATTGCCTCTCCCCACTCCTTCTGAACTGAATGTATGTAATAACTGGGCTGACAAACCTCATATCCCAGCTTCTTCACATTAGGTCAAAGCGTTGGACAAATTCTGTTTCTAATCCTAAATTGACAATTTCCTGACATTCATACAAACCTGCTAAGCAGTCAGCAGACAAAACTAAAGTATTTTAAGGAACCCTGCGTATACAAGTGTACTAAACTAGCTTTTAATTTTTCTTTAAGAAAATGAGGGGAGACAAGAGTATGTTTATCTGCACCATCTCTAGTAGCACAGCAGATGCTTTATTTTGATTTTCAGAATTCCCCAACCCTTGTTGGTTGCTCAGAGCCCTGTGACACTGTACAGACACTCAGGAATGCAGATGGTTGAGAAACTCTCCCCCTGGACGTACCCACATCTCCCTTCTGGGAGGAAGCACAGATCTACCCTGCTTTAATACACTCAGTGGCACCAGCTGAGCAGACTTTGGACTCTACAGGCACCCATGTACCCCACACACTAACTGCTAACTGGGGCCTCATGGCACATGGAGAGCCTTGGCCTAAACCACTGGCTTTCACTGTCCTCAAGCGTCTTATTTAGGTAAGTAACCTGCACAGGAGTGGATTCAGGCTAATTTGGTAGTACTCTTTAAAAATAAAGACTGTCAGAGTTAATAATTGAGTCCAATTTTCAGCTAGATCATAGAAAAACACTCCTTAAAGTGTTGAAGAACACTTAGGATCTTCCTTAAGATAAAAGGGGAAGAATGGGTTTAAATAAATCACAGGAGGACAGAGGCTTCTTCACCACCAACACCCTCAAAACAAAACTGAACACAAGGCTTACAGGCAGAGATTTAAGAGATACTCATTTCTGCTTTGGAGCAGAAATGTATGTTCATTCCAGCTGAGCATCCTGTTCTATGAAATAATGGTAAAGATATTTCTGATTTACTCAACTTATCGCATCAAATTCAAAAAGCTGCAAAAATTAATCACACAGTTAAGAGTTCCTTGTCAGCTTTGATGAAAGTCACTTCTCAGACAGGTATGTGCTTTCAGAATTCACCAGTCAAAAAGCATCTTGTGCTCCAGAGGCAGGGGCAAAAAGGAACCAGTACTAAGTACAGCTTTAACAGCTTGTGAGAAACCAGAAACAAGTGAGTGTAACCACTTTTCCAAGCCTGTCTGTGACATGTAATTTTTAGAGTTAATCTAGTAAAAAGGTGGCATTAGCCTACCAACTTTTTTCCTCAGAGTCACAGCTCACTCCTTTCCAATTTCTCTTACTCTGGGGGAGGGAAAAAAAAAAAAGGGGACATCCCTAGAGCAAGATAGGAAGAATATTTGACAAGGAAAAACAAACCTCTAGTACCACTACAGTAGTATCAGAAAATGTTGGGATATTAAGGCTTTAAAGGAACATTTGTTCATATCAGAGTGATTCAAGAAAATGTCTTATTCTGTCTCCCCCACACATATTAGAAGGGGAGCAGCAAAAATATTTGTGAAAAATCAAATACACAAAAGGAAATCACGAGAGTAGTTTACAGTTTATTTTAAAAGTCTACAGGAAGAGGCAGAAGTTATGACAGGATAAAGTTCAGTTCTTGCTGGGAATGCTGACTTACTGCAAGTCATGATTTGAAAAAATGTGGTTAACATCAGTCTGCACAGTGCTCCGGGACACATTTTAGGGCAACAAAAGCTGTCAAGTGGTATGAGACTTCTACATAGGCATGCAATTGCTTTCTTTGAAGCAAGCATTACATCCCCAGGCTCTTAATGGTTTAGTACAATGACTTCTCAGATTAAGAGCTTTATCTTAAAGTTTAAATATGTAAACACTGCAATGCAAACATCTGGAATACAAGCAAATTAAAATATTGGGAAGCAACTGAACACATACTTGCCATACACAAGTAACCATGAGGAGAGGGTTTATTTTTCTCTACACTTCCAGAACTACACAGTGACTTGGGGGATGGAGGGAGAACCTCCACCTCCCCCACCACAAACAGTCTCTGCAGACCAGGCAGGCTCCTATGATGCCTTTCAACTATTCTGTCTTATTGCACAAAATAAATAATTTATGAGATTAACAATTATGCTGATGCAGAAATGCCAAAGTAGAATATATTCATCTCACATTCCTTACTATAATGGTTCTTCAGGAATAAGATGAAAAATAGCACTTTGTCATTAACACTGAAGCAAATATACTAAAGAATTAGGAACAGTTCTCCACTTTGAGCACAGGAAATGCTGATTTATACTAGAAGCATCCTTTAAAATATTTAAAGATACAGTTTTACCACCTTATATCCTTACTCTTACTTGAATGCCACCATGAACAACTCAGAAATGCCAAGGAAAGTATTTTTATTTACACTGAGTCATTTTGCATACCCCCAACTGCCCCTCATTACAAAACTATACAGGGCACAGCAGCAGAATGTTTATGCTACTTGGTGCTTCTTACTGTTCTCAGGACTATGGCATGTGATTAGCTGATCCATATAAACACTTTTCTTCTGGGGAAGAACAAGAAAGATGGTGGTTAAAGAGAATATTGGACACTTCCTCCTGCAAGCCCCATTCTCTCAAAATCTATTTCATTTTCTTGAAGTTTGCCACCTTATCTACTTTGAATAATGTATTCCAAGCTTAAAAATGAGTGTTCTCAGGAGTACATGGTATCCCAGAAGTATACATGCTAACATTTCTCTCCTGTGATACTACAAAGTTACTTCCATATCCTACCCTCATTTTAGTCAATATTGCCCACCCTCCCCCTAGCCCTGTTCTGTCACTGCCCATTCATCCCATTCAGACAAAAGTTCTCAGGAAATCACAGCTTGAGGAGTAAAAACAGAATTAAATTCCAAGAACTTCTTCCTTGGCTAGCAAAGTGCATTGAAAAATGGGAGGGAATTTAATTCTGTTTCTACTCCTCAATAACTTCTTCCTTGGTTAGCAAAGTGCATTGAAAAATGGGAGGGAGAGAATAAAAAGGAAGAAAATTTAAGAAGAATCTAAGTACTTTCAGACACAGGCTTATTTGAATTCCCTGTGAACATAAGATTAATTATATTTAAATGTTCATTTGACCTTTTCCCCTTAAGCCCCTTTACAAGTTGAAAAGGACTCAAGCTACCAATCAGCTGGCTAAGGCACAACTTAGATGCATCTGAGACATTTAGCTGTGCTTCAGCACTCCGAAACACAAACTTAGTGGCTAACATTTGCCTATTGCTGCTAGATCCATCACCACCACAATGGGCTACTTCTATTTCTGTACAGTAAGTCACTTACTGTAACTGTTGTAAGTTCCTTACTGTAACTTACTTTACCATTAAGAACAACCTCAGTGAAAGTACCAAAAACAAGCACCAAAAACCAAGTACCAAAACAAGCTTCTCAACACTGAGGTATAAAAGCCAACATTTCAAAACACTTTAAAATTACAATTCAAAGTAGCTTAAGAACTTATGCTACCTTTACTCCTTCTTCCTAACTTCTGCCCTTTTTCATAGTTTACTTTATTCCTGTTCACATATCATGCAAATTGTTCCACCCCCATACAGAATGTAGCAGAAACTCCAAGAGAAACATTTTTCTTGTGCCTCTTCCTTAAAAAAACTCACATGTAACCTACAAAATACCAGAAACATTCAGATAACTTCCAGTGCTTGCCATATTCATCTGAATAGACCAGTCATCTACACAGACCTAGGTATGTTTGGTTAATTCCAGCCCATTTCAAACAAAGCCAAAAGAAAATAATCTCTGCAGATAAAGTCAGAAGTCAGGATAAACCATGCTTTCCTTTCTGCAATGTTTTCAGA
>NW_010586761.1:6224-26126 GCF_000705375.1 Tinamus guttatus
AAGAGTGCTGGCAGTCAGAACAAATATTAAGTGGTTTTCTGAAGCCGGAGCAGTGACTGGTGGAAGGGATAGTCACTATCAGTGTCACTTGCTCCTATTCCAGCTATGCGAAGGAAACAGCCAATGCATATCTCAGTGGAAACAAAAGGATACCTTGTTTTGAATTAGGCTCAATCTCTTTATTTTATGCAAACACTGTAAAATAAGAACGGACATACGAGTAGAGTCATTTTTCAACCCGGACTTTAGACCTTCCTCTGCAAAGAATAACAATGCGCAAAGCTGGCTTGGCATCCTGTGCTATCGCTTCCTGCGCTTTCATTATTCACAGAAATAATTCCAATTATCTGATTGTGCTAAGGCTGCTGATTTCATTCTCCGGCTGCCTTCAAATCTGTTCCCAGACAGATTTGTGGTTAGCACAACCACAAGAAACAAAGCACTTCTGCTGCCTGTGTCCCCTGCACGAGCACTTGCTCGTTCTGGCATAGATGTCCAGGCGTGCAGGGATGCCTGGAGACCTTCCAGCAGAAGGAGGCAAGTTCACATCTTCCTCCTGCAGGGAGTGGGAAGGAAGAGTAAGCAGCATCTTGCTCCCCATCCTTTCATACTATGGCATCCATGGGTTTAAATTTGTTCATTGCTGGAGAGCACCAGCAGCCACAGGCCTATTCCCAAAGAGCGGGAGGTACTTAGAAGATCGAGTTGGAGATGAACAATTTCAGGAAGAGCCAAGAGAAAAATCACAAGTATTGAGGTGAAAAGTGTATCTGCAGGCCTCTTCCCAATGCAGTAAAAAGCATAGCTATTTCCAAAGGAAGACGAAGAGTCAAACACCATTTCTTATCAAGTATAAGAAGGAAGTATAAGAATAAGCAGTGGGGAAACAACATACTGGAAGAAAAATGGCAGCTAGAAGACTGAAAGTTTGGGTGTAATGAGGTATTTTGCAAGAAAAAAAAGCAATATGTTGCGGAGAAAATGCCTTATACATTCATGTGTGGACCCTATGCCTTCCTGCTAGGAACAAGGTCTGTAAGGTCAACCACTTCAACATAACTTAAAGGGGGACAGGATCAAGGTATATGGGGGATGTCCAAGCTCTGATCCTTTACAGTAAGGAAGATTTGCTGCTGCATGTCATTTCTGGGGCCAGCAGCACTGTTCCTGCCTCAGAAAATACCCCACAGAGTTCATCGGCCCGAACAAAGTCCCTCTCTCAACCCCAGGCTCTGGGTCAAAACAGTTATAATACAGCATTTAACTATGGATGCTATTAAAATGCCAAGACAACTAGGTACATACAATATCAGAATCTCTCAGGATAAGTGGAGTTCATACTCTTACTCTTCCTGATTGAGAACTGATGAGATTAAGAGCTGATTAAGACCATTAGGGCAGTATGGGGACGTCTGCCTTTGGACACTTTGACACATGCTGCATAGAAGGCCCCATTACACACTTAGCTAACAGATTATGGTGCTTACAGGCAATTTGTTTTTCAATTTAAATTTTTAATGATTTGCACTGTTCAGACCTGCTGCATACGCTCTGCAGCTTCACTGGGAGGAAAACTGGCAAGGGGCGCAAAAGGAAAACCAAAAGGCAAAATCCATGCAAACAAACCATCGCAGGGTTTTCAGAAGTTATTATGCTCTCGTGCATAAATAATACAGTTTCTAAACTCTGCTGGCTCCCATGAATTTTTCGAGCTGAACTTGCTCGAGCACTCTGGGGTTTGAAGTCGTCTTGACCAGATGCTGCAGACATGAATTCCTGCATTGGCAGTGGCTTCCCTGCCTTCTCTCTTATAGAAAATTGCAGCCTATGGGGTTTCCTCCTGCTATCAAAAAGTAAGCATTTTTATGAGGATGAAGGTAACTTTGCCTGGCCCAGGAGCTGATGATTTTGATCTTAAAATATCATATTGATCAGGTCACCCTGCTGCAATGGGCAGAGCTTGCCAAGCTCTCCAAGGCCCCCGGCCTGTGAGATTAATCAGAGTTGTCACGTTCAGTTGGGGAAGAAAAGCTGCTCCTTACTCACTATATACCGTTTCACACGATTTGGTAGCTTCCACGTTGTTTTTCATTAAATTGGGAAGAATGGTTGTTTCCACTTTTTGCACCATTTCCCTGCTGCCGCGTCTCATCACAGTTTCAAGTTGTTCTGCTCAGCTTCCAATGGGGCAGATTTGGGTGGTTAATAGGTAGGGCTGCAATTCTGCTTCACTGCAGAAGCCTTTTGGGTGTTCGACCACCAAATCCTATTGCCACTGTGCAGCCACAGAGGGAAAACCAGTGGCCTTCCCCCCAAAACCGAGCAGCCTCCGCTGAGTTACAGTCACTTTACCCATCCCGAGGTGAATTGCACGTGATCCTCACACCATGAGACTGATTGCTGGTAGCGATGGGAAAGCAAATGCATTAAAAAAAATACAGCAATAATTCCTTGCCCTCAAGGCACTAAAACAAATGTTTCTTTTGAGAAATGACTGCACAGCGCTTCTGGTGCACAAGTACTTGCTGCTGCGATACAAACAAGCGGTTACAAGCTGTGCCAGCAAAATATTTGCCCCTTCTGACACGTTTTATTAGGAGAGAGTCTTATTAAATTCTCAAGAAGGCTACACCAGATTAAACTGTTGAGGATTTTACAATTAGCATCCATTATCTATGAATTTGAATATGATTGTGGAATAGAATTGAGTATTAGGCTGGCTTGTCAAACAATAGATAATTAAAAAAAAACCATCCCAAAGCCACCTTCAGAATGTATTTGAAAGCCGGTTATAAAGTGGGTTTGGAAAAGCAATCAGGATGCTATTCCTTATGTCAGAATAACAGACAAGTTTGCCATAAACTAAATGCCAAACCACCCCATTATAAATATTACAAGGAGTGAAGTAAGTTTAAAATCCCATCCTTTTTAGCATCTAAATAGGATAAAAGTCCTGTTGCTTATTCAGCACCGCTGATTTACAGAGCTTGGTACCATAAATGTCCCTATGTACTCCTGAATTTCTCTACATATTCAGTGCTGTCGATCTGGTTATTTGACACTAGTTTGAGATTATAATATCTTTACTATTCCCATCTTCTCAAATGAGGCCATCAAGAGCATTAACCATCTTATGTCAGGCTTTGTCTTAATGAAAGGTGACTAGAGCTTCAGGAAAGTCCGAAACCAACAGGCAGAATTTACATAATCGTATTAATTTATGACACTAAGCACATACACATGATCTAGTGTAGAGATAGCACATGGTGGAACACACCTTTAGGTACAATTTGAAGATGAGCACTATTGACACACTTGCAAAAACTGCAAGACATACATTTCACGAGTTACCTGCACTGAGTTATTAAAACTTCTCTTTTCTATGACCTTGAATCATGGAGCTTAGCAACCATGCATTACACACCACCCTTCCCGTATTCTTCAACATGCAGCTCCATATGTCCCTCTACCTCCAGAGACTCGAGCCACCACTAAAATGCAATATATTTATGTGTTTGAAAGTGTCAGCATTTTATAGCTGCTTCTTCAAAAGCATCTTTTTATCATGTGAAAAAGTGAGACTCAACTGCTGATATATGTAGACATACAGCACTATATTACCTGGGACTATAACAAATCTTGTGTAAAAATAGATTTAAATGCTTTGCTGTTCAATTATTAAACTGGAACCAGTTTAATACAGAGGACATCACTAGCTGAATACATGGCCCTCCACTTTCAAACACTCATTCCCATCTGAATTTCTCTTCAGCACACGTTTCCCTCTGCTTCTTTCTCTTATTGCGATCAGCTACACCTCTGTGTTGGCACCGTTTGTCCTTGATAACTTGGCTTATAAGAGATGAAGGGATTGAACGAGGGTTGACATTTTTTTCATGTCTGTCATCTCATTTGATCTAATTCTGAATTGACTGTCTCCCTCTCATACAAAGTGACCATTTTTTTTGAACACTTTAGTGTGCTGTACTCTTTTCTTGTGAGCTGCCAGTCCAGGATTTCTGTTTTCTGAGCAGTATCTTCTCCAATCCCCACTTTTCATACCCAATTTTTAGTATTCTTTCTCTTATTCTTTGTTCCTATCATTTTGTCTTCTGCTCTGGCAGATGTCTAGGGACTGCAAACATTTTTTTTTTCTCACTACAAATTTGTTCTGTTCCTTGTTTTGCCTATGTTGTTGCATTTCTTTGTACGACCCATTTTCCCTCACCAAATTTACTCTCTATAGTCGACATCTGCCTGGCTGGCTTCTCTGATTGCCTCCTCCTTTCCCAAGATCCTGTTGACTTGTTCAAGGCAAATTTTATAAAATTATGAGCAACCTCAGTGCTCTTTCCTACTCACTCTTGCATTTAACCATTTTGCCTTCAGTCCTTCAATCTGACTGTTCTGCTCTGACCTCCTTCCAGCTTATCTCCTTTCACTTTCTCCCTCCTACTTCTTAAGCTTTGTTCTGTCTCGTTTAATAAGGTCCCTTGGAGAAGCAGTTTTATCTCTCCACCTACTCTTAACCGTTTTTCCCTCTCCTGAATAATAATACCCATTTTTTTTTCTGTTTATAATCTAGTCTTATTCTATGTCTGTGTATTGTTTGGGATAAAAGAATATACTCTTACCATTAGACCTTTTGGTCTTTAGTAAGTAATAATATTGGTGGAGTAAGGAGGTATTTACAAAGGTAAAATAAGGAATATTTCTTTCTTTCAGTAACCTGAAAGTCATGAAAATGCTCTCACCTACCTTCTGCAGGAACCCTTTTCCTGGTATGCACAAGAAGTTAAAAACTGGTTAAATTTCTCTGTTTAAGGTAGTCTTTGTGAAACCTTGTCCTAAGCCTAACCTTGGGTCTGCAGAATAGTAACTGTAAGGCTGCTCTGTACATTTTTGTGTTTTGGATTCCCTCTCCAATGATCTTCATTTCTCTGAGACCTTACAGAATTTAGCAGGGAGCACCATAAAGAGATCTACTGGACCAATTAGAGCACTGAACATCAAAACTTTAATTTTTGTTTTGTCACATATAGTCTACAGTTCATCTCTTCTTGATCATGACTTGCGGGTGTCAGGGCCAGAGCTGTTATCTACTACACTATGAATAGGGCAGGATCTACATTTCAGCACACAGCCTACTGATGACACGCTGTCAACGGTTGGGCAAAACTCATTAGGACATGAGTAGTTCAAACCAGGTTTCACTGAAATCTGAAATATGAGTTTCTTAAAGGACTATGAATTTCAGTTATTCAGGCAGCTGGTTCAAAATGAAGCAAAAATTTCTGACCTAACAGGGTGCCTAATTAAAAAAAAGCCTCAGACATCTGAGCTCTTCCTTCACTATGCTAAAATATTGTTTCACATGAAAAATTTACAAAAAGATAAGGTACAGGCGCTCAAGAAATTAACTATGGATGAGTTGCTAAGGAGGAATGACCGCATTTTGACACTCTTGGGTTTCAGGTAAACTAGATTAGCTAAGACCAGCAAAAAAATCTCTCAAAGGACTTGAAAGAGATTTAAAGGCAGATGACTGACCAGAATAATGGCAGATAACATTACAGTGTACGATCGTGAAGAATGGATAGACTAATTTATACACTGAAACTACAAAATGTCCTTTCTGTTCAACATGGACTATAAATTTAAATACCTGTGAGGTAGAAAGACAGAATTTCTAAAGAAGAAGAAAGAAAAAGCAGAGAACAGAGAAGCTTTCTTTATTCTCTCTGATGAGTTGTCTTCTGAGCAAGTCTAGAGATTGGATATTAGAGCAGATTTGATTCTTTATTAGCATTTTCAGGTCTTGTTAACTAAGCTTACTCTCTTGACTTCTTAAATCATTAAACGAACAAACCGACTTACATTATGCATTACTACTAAAGCTAATTAGTCCTCCATGGTTGATGCTCATGGATGATAACCAACTAATTAGAATGCTTTGTTTTGTTTCATAAAAGAAGATGGATTGAGTGGTGATTAAAGCTAGATGTTAGGTAAATCAGGAAAGCAGAATTTCCAATTTTCAATCCCCAATGACATTAATTAACATTTTTTTCTGGATGGTCATATTTTTCCCCTTTATTTTATTAAGACTCATGAGGTTAATGCAGTTTAAGAGTCTAAAATTATGGCCCGGGAAAGAGGAGAGAGAAAAAAGGTCAACAGAAGAAGAGCTGACAAAACTGTCACATAATTTCAAGGCTGTGTTCTCCATCAGTGACAATTTAAATGTTATTTCAGAGCAAAACTATGAGATTCCAGTTTCCTATCTTTAAGATAAATTTCAAAGAACATGTTAACCTCAAGCTTAAATTAAGTTTGCAATTTTTTTTTGTCAAAGTGAAGTAACTTACACTTTTAAAATATCTTCTCAAAAACTTTTACAAAATCTATTCCTTTCTAGGAACAAGTGCTACAGGAAAATATACAGCTGATTGACTCATGGGGATTGCAATAAAAACCTACTCTAATCCCACTTATAACTGGGAGGACATTACTGTCCCTCCAAAGACCAGTCCCAAAAGAAAGGGGAGAGAAGTCTGAAAATGAGAATGTAATTTGAGCCAGAGGCGAAATAAAAATACATAAAAATAAGCAGCAAATATTTTATATGAGTGAAAATAATTGGGATTCCAATGAACTGCTCAATAATGCTGCAGCCCTTCATATATTTTCCGCTTTTGAAAAGTAACCTGACATTGAAATTGCAGAAGGCTGTAATGGCCTCAAGGTACAAAAAAGTAATTCTATATTTTAAAACCATGCTACATTGCATAGGAATATGTTGCTTCAGATGTATGAGACAACACAAATCCCTACTATGGGACACAAACATTTCTTTTCAACGTGTGCATCTTCCAGGCAGGAAACAAATACAGAGACCGTCAGAGATTTATTCTGGGACAAGATTTTGCTGCTAGAGTTAAAATGTAATCTAAGCAAACTACTGCAGCACTCGGAGCGATCACATCACAAGCATTTGTGAGACTTTTGTTGGAATGCTGCAGGTCTAGTAGCTACTCCTTGGAATGTGCTGAAGCTTTTGCTTGCTGTGGGAAAATGTGGAGAGAGGCAATGAAAGGAATCACCTATTCTTTGGTACGCAAAGAAGGTTTTTGGAAAAAAAGGCTACTTGAGAACTATTAGGAAAAGCTACTTTGCCATACCAGCTTATTTTAGATACTGTCCTGGAAAATAGAGGAGAAAGGTGATGGGGAACTTCTATTCTTATTTTGGATTAGACAGAAATCAGGGCAGACTCACGCAGTGTCTTTCATCTTTGACACTGTAGAAATGAACTACGAAAGCAGCAATGCCAGAATGCTTCCAAATAATGAAAACAGCAGAGAACATCTCTAACACTTCTCCAAGAGCAAAGTTGTAGCTTGCTTCTTCAGATAAAAGAAAATAAAGTATCAATTTCTCTATTTACAAATGGGAACTGTGCAACCAGTGAATGTTCTCACGTGTTTGCTTGCAGTGAGCCTTTCAGGATTTCACTGCTGAAGTACAGTACATTAAGGCGATTCCTGATAGCAAAATGAAAGGTGGATAATTCTCACTTAACAAATTTGCAAATCTATTAGTCTTCCTGCCCCCACTATTCCCCAAAGACTTAATAGCACAGATCTGTAGAAATGCCCATGGTAATTATGCTTCATTAATGTGTCAAAACCTGCCATGATATATTTCATTCCCTATTTATTTATTTATCTTAGTCACCTCTACAGTGTAACTGGTTAAGTGGCTTTGCTTTTAAGTGCACTGGTGATATGGACTGTAACCACAAGGCATATTGGCATAATGTCTTTTCTGAGTCCCTAAAAAAACAAAGTTGAAATAGAAATATAAACAAGATATCTTTAACAAGTGTGCTGAGGTATTGCACTTCTTTGCCTAAAAATGTAATGGCACTGCATTGCCTTTTTATAGTTAATTTGGAAGTGAAACAGGGATACCTGAACAGACTTATTTAAAAAGCAAAACATTTAAGGGCTGATTTCCAACCAGAGTTAATACTCCCTATGTACAGAGAGCACATGGTGGCTCATGTCCATAAATAATGTCATTCGTGGTTCATTGGTTGAATTAATTTGATATAAAATGACTAAATTGAAAAACGGTAGGTCGAGCTCTTAATGATTTCTGGCAGAGCACTAAGCAGGCAATCACAAGCTTATTAATGAAAATAAGAGAATAATAAAAATTGAAATATTAAAGAAGTAGGGAGCAATAAATTAAAAGTTAATTTTGATAATGCAACTTGCATTGAGTAAGAAAATAATTGATACAGAAGCCCCTTTTCATTGTGTGTTCATACTATATTGCAACTTTTCTCAAAAGAGTGCTATTGGGAGGAAATGCATGATTCCAAATGGGATAAAACACTGGAGTTTATCTATTCTTGTTTCTTATATTAGCTGTCGCTCATGCCTTCATGGCTAGTCTAGTTTATAGGTTTGCCATTTCTACAGACCCACGTAGAAAAGGTCTCAGCAGTAAGTTTTCTGCAACCTCTAACTCAAAAACAGGATCCCAGATAGTTGCTGATGAATTCCTAAGGGTGGTGCTTGTCATCGTTTTTCCTAGTGACTTTTTTGTGACCGAAATAACCAAGGATATTGAAAAAAGGTAGGAAATTGGGCAGAATTGTGCAGAAAGCCACTTCCACCTTTAGAGAGACTGAAGTCCCCAGGCAACAGGGCCAGAGGTACCAGTTAGAAAGCCAGGAACTGTTCACTGCAAGAGGTGCAAAAGATGATTTTGACCCAAAAGGTTAGAGATTTAGCCAATATCTATCAATACCTTTTACTACTGAAAGGCTCTAGAAGTAATAAAAGGAAAATCTTAGAAGTGTAAATATAAAATATAGGACAGCATTATGAACAATAATGATCAACTTTGTTTCATAGGTTTGAAAGGTACATTTAGTCTGCATGGTAGAGAAGACACAATTGTAAAAGCAAGAAAACTGACCAGTATCTCATGAAAGGCATTATTTTTGAAGGCCTAATTTGAAAAATTCAAACAAAATGTATTGTTTGTAATATGTGCTGCAATTAGAATGTATAATACTATTTATCAAACCTCAGATTTTAAAATGATGCACATTTGATATTTTTCACAATAAAATGGGATGTTGGAAATTGAAGAAAGGCTTTAATAAAATTCTTTGTTTGTAAACATTAGCCCCAATCTTACAAAAACATGCCTTTTATTACCATGAAAAGACTTTTCCGTTGAACGCATCCATATCCTGGGGCTTCTAGAGCAAAAGTGCAGCAATAAATTTAGAATCTCCAGTAAGCAGATTGTTGTATAAATAGAGAATAATTTACAGAGCATCAGCGGTCATTTGTAAACATTAAATAATAATTTCTGACTGACTGGATTCTGACTCAACAGATTTAAGATGGGGCTAGGCTGCAAGAATAGACACGCACATTAAATATTATTACAAAATTGCTTCCGGCAATTCTACGGTTATGATTTTCAGCTTATAGAAAACACAGAGAGCTTGAGTCAGCACCTCGATCCTTAACCTGCTGGGCTATGGTAAGCCAGAAAGGCTGCAGATTCTCAGGATTAACTTAGTCCCAGAATAAGGTCAACAGTCAAACGTGGTGCCAATGACAGGAATGTAAGGAGCCTGTGCAACCATTCTTGGTTGGTCCTCCCATATGCAATTTCGACAGTTTAGAAGCCCTACAGATGACTATACTTCCCCGATAATATTTTAATAATTGTGATAATGAAGACGTGGAAAGGTTGCTTGATGAAACATGCAAAACTCAAGAATTACCAAAGCTGCTCCATGTTCAAGCCTAACTCCTTAGAGCAGCAGGACCCAGGGTAGTGAGTCCTGTCAAATGTTTTCCATTTGTTCTAAGTTTCTGTGAGCTCTTTTTATTTTTTATTTTTAGCTGTCTGGGATTTTTTTCCTGACATTTGCCAAGGATATGACATTTATACCAATTATTGTGTTCATTTTGTATTTACTTTAGATTTCACAAGTGCCTTTGCAAACAACTAGAAATCCAGCATCCCTTAAACTGTAAACAGCCCACAGTCCAAGTCAGAAATATGCTGTGGAGGATTAATCTTTAACGCGGTTTCCTTACAGGTACCTACAGATAGCTCAGATTCAACTTTCAAACAAAATACAACAAACAAGCAAAAAACTTAGTTGTAATCCCAAGATTTTCAGAAGCTTTTAAAGGAAATGGGAACTGTTGGATGCAAACTTAGCACTCTCGACAAAGTGATGAGAGCCCAGGATGATTATATACGACCAATTCCTGCTACAGCAGTCGAAACCTGATAATGTAAAGCTGAAATTGTAATTACACTTTCCATAATGCTCTGTGAGACTTGGCTTAATTCACTTCTCTTCCCCTTTATTATTACTGTGTTAATAAAAATGTTTTCTGTAGAAGAAAGTAATTTTGGTTACTGGGTACAGAAAGATCACCTTGAAACAAGAATAATTTTTTTCAGACCTGGTTAAGAAGTGGTATCAAGAGCAATATATACAATAAACCTTGAAACAGCAAACTGCACATGCATTTACACAATTCTGAGCTATCCAACGATACTCACAACATGAAAACCAAATCAGAGAACACCAAAGCCCAAACTCTTCTCCAGAAAGCTCCTCAAAATCTTGCCCATGATACTGGCTGCCCAACTGCAGGATTGCTACCAGAGCTTGTGGAAGGACCATAACAAGATTAAAGCAGGGTGAGTAAACAGGCACTTAAAAAAAGGATTAATTTTAAGAAATAAAATTAAAAACTTAATAAGCAAAGACTCAAAGCGACTATACTGTCCATAAGGATGTGCAAAGAGTTACAATATCAAAAAGACAGAATAATTTGGAGTTTCTTTTAGAGTAGCCAAGCTCAGTAAGCTCTGCTCTGAAGGAAAATTAGGACAGTCAGAGGAATGACTTTTTATGAGAGACTTTTTATGAGAAAAGTGGATTTGCTTAGTCTAGCAAAACAAGAGAAGGTCATTATTTCTAAATAAATATTGAGGAAGCATTTAGGAAAGCTTCAGGAATTTTAACTGGCTTTGAATAAATTTAGGGTGGAAATTAGTAGGTTTCTAACCAGAAGAGTGAGGATGTTAAGGATTCTTCCAGTCAGAGGAGTGGGGACAATAAACCTTATTACCTTTAAGAAAGAACTTGGTAGGTTAATGAACAAGTTTATATCATACTGTTGCACAGGGATTGGACTTAATGATCCAGGAAGCCACTTTTGGTCCATTTTTATACACTGCTAAAAGGGTAGAACTCTGAGTAATAAGAGGAGGACTATACAAAGCAGCAATCAAGCTATTCAATAATATTGTCTTTAAATGCACAAACTGAAATATTTATAAATGTTAATTACAGTGCCAAAGATAATGGGCTATTTTCTTGTCCTATTCAATATAATAACTTTCCGGTGTTAGCAGAGTAATCCAGAGGTATTGATATGTTTTTTAATGAGCTCTGATATTGGTCTAAGAGGACCCGTGCGGCAGGAGGACATCTCGATGTCCTCTGTATTTCCCTCTGTGCCTGCAGCAGCCTGCAGCAAAGAGGAGCACAGTGAGATCCGAGCTGCAGAATCAAAGACGACGTTGACTGTGAATAAAATACAGCAAAGCCCCTGTTGACAGCAGGAACAAGTTCATCTCCTGCAGACAAAGCTGAGGATTATGCATCCTAAAACCCACTATAAAAAAGCTGTGTGCTACCATATATTTCAAGCTTCCCATGCCAATAGGACACTGTCACCTTGCGCTCCTCTAATGAGCTCTAAGGCTAACGAAGCACAACCAGTGACGAGTTACCCCTTCTGGGGAGAGGAGTCTGGGGCTGCTAATTGGCCTGGGGACACAGCACGTTTCGCATCCAGGCTCTTGGGGACAATCTCTCATCAGGGGCTGGGTAACAATTTCCTCAGCAGGTATCTGCTTTAGCAAAACTGCATTTTTCTCTGGGTGTTTGAGAATGTGGCAAAATTTCCAGTGCAAAACATGGGCAATGCTTTGGTCTTTTGGCACTTTTGGCTTTTAGAATTGGGTGCAATGAAGGTAGGCCTTCTACAGGACAATATAAATCTTACCAAATGCATAATAAAGTTTCACTGAATAAGAAAAGGGAAGCATATAGGTCACTCTCAGTTTAGACCAGAACTTTCTCACACAGCTCCTTATCCTCCACCAACTCTCCCTACAGTCTCTGCAGTTAACAGCAATTTACCTTAGGTCAAGCTGAAACTGAGGAATAGACCACTAGGGGAAGGAGATCTACAGTTTACACGTCATCTGGTTCTGTACAGTAATATCTGCTTTTAAAATCAGTGAGAGCTGCTCCAATATTTAAGCATCCATGGATTTAATTCCAGACGCTAAAGATGGAAACTGTTTTGGAGAAAAAGCTATTGTCCCTTGGGACTTCATGCTTACATTTTAATTTTCATGATCAAAATTAAAAATATAAATGTAGTAGGGAAGAACGGATAGTGCCAGACTCACAGGCTAGTCTTTAGATTCAGTGTCTCCTCTTGGCACAGCATATCAGGTGCTCTCTGTCTTATTAAAAGGTGACTTAAGGCCATGCAAGCAAAACAAAAATCCCTGATTTCCATTTATTGGTCTGTTGCAGACTCCAAAGTTCCCACATTCTAGCAGAGTCCCACTGCTTTGGAAATATTCTGGAGTAAATAAAGTGCTGGCTAGATAGGTAGTTTCCACAGAGAAAAATAAGTAAATTGGAAGGTTTGCCTTCTCATGATCGGGCTTCTGCAATGTGGCTTCTACCTGTGGTTGCCCTTTTGAGAAAAGGCCCAGTGAAACTCATACAAACATCACTGATAAAGGCAGTACAAAGCTGCACGGTGCTAGTTTTTAAGGCTCCCTTTGGGATATGCTATTTTTCTCTGAACTGTACTTAAAGCACAAGTGAACATCAACTGTTTTCTGAGTGGGAATGAAGCCCAAAAGAAAAAGAGGCAAGAAGCAAGCTACCAAGGCAGCCAGGCTAATGGGGGAACGAGCTGCCTCCCAGCTTTGATGCAGCCACCAGCTACGGGACATCAAAACAGAGATTGCTCCTGCATGCAGGTGCTGATAAGCATTGTCACGTAAATCACTCTGAATTAAACACCAAAAGCTTGGGAACAAACACTCCCGTGCACTGGGTGGCTGCTAAACCAGGGGAGTCGGGATTCGGTGCGAGATGATATTACCCACAAAGGAAAGCTGGGAGCAGGGCCAGCTCCATTAGCACTGAGCAGGACTGCTCAAAGCAGGAGCAAACAGGCAGGCAAGAGGTGGAGAGGAGATCAAACCAACAGGTCAGGGTTTACAGGCCCTGTATTTAATGCATTTTAAAAGGTAACTGTTGACCTAATACAGAGACATTGAGGAATAGCCCTGCTTAAAATCCCTGCCTGTGGGTGTAACCCTTCCAATAAATCCCTAAAAAGCACATTTGCAGTGGTAAGAGCTTCCTCTGGAATCTGGCCAAGCAGTTCTTCAGAGCAAGGGGGTCACTGACATTCATGCAATTATTTATTTCTCTCATTCCTGAATTCCCTTTCAGATGCAGCTTAAGCCGCCCAGTTAGCATGCACAACAGCACTTGCACAAAAAATGCTCAGTTTTGTTTATCTGATGGGGATGTTTTATTTTTATTTTTTTTTCCCCACGGGGTCCAAACTACTGAGAAATGGAGCATCAGCTCCAGATGTTGTATGGAAAGAGGGGGAGATTTGTCCACTTATTGCGGATAAGTGGACTCATCAATGCCGCTTTCTTGGTCAGACCAACCCTTTGATGTGTAATTTAGAACAGCAGATGTTTTATATGGGAACGGGTCCAAATCTCAAAAACAAATAAATAAATAAAGGAAAGAGAAACCCCTAGTGCAGGGTTTATTAAATGTATTAATGTATTAAACGTATATCTTTTGTCTGCTCTTCAATCAGTCTTCCCTTTTCTCTTAATGCTCTGCCAAATTAGTGCTGCAAATGCTTTAGAGGATGCGCTGGCAAAACGCCACAATCTGTGGCACTGGTGGTTGCAAAGTTAGCTACATTATGCTTGTAATAAATACATTTTCCTTCTGCTGTAGGCCAGATAATCAGGGGTACAAATCAGTGTAGCTCTGTCCGGAAACCTCAGCAATAACATACGACGTTGCTCTCCTGATTACTTTCTGCTGAGCCTACATGCTTTGCAAAGCTACTACAGCAAGCTGATAATGATGCATGAAATGGAAAATCCTTCTGAGGACACCCCAAAGCACAGAGGATGCATGAAAGAGGCACTAGGGTGCTGGGTTATGTGAAGCTTCCTCCTCCACATGTGCACGCACTAATGTATTCAGCTTTCATTGCTTTTAAATAGCTGCAGCTCTACCTTTCTGCATTTTCTCCTGATTCACACAGACTTAAATGAGGCTGGAGTCACACGTACAACAGTATTTAGGTCAGGCACAGAAAAGATAACACCATGTTTTGAAACTAAAGATGAAATTCTTTAGCAGTGTCACTTCTCTGATTCAAATGAGCACAAGATTTGGCCTGGTTACTCTCTTTGCTGACGTTTCTACCCTCTGAGGCAATTAGGTAGCTGCATATTTTGAGAATAAAAACACTCTGGGGGCATGTGTGCCACCATCCCACATCAACAGTAATTCCTGCAGCACTGCAAAACTTGCTGGAAAATATTTGGAGATTTTTTCAAAGTAAGGCTTCAGTACTTTTCTATTCATCCCCACAGCCACAGTGCTACTCAAAGGTTATCCGAAATAGCTGCAGGCAGTGGAGGAATCACAGAGAGATCACAAGAAACATAGCTTGGTCTCTGGAAAAAAAAAAGCAATATCCAATTCCTCCTCTCTGTCGTTACTCTGTACCATTTTGACCACTTTTGGGACATCAAATACTGGAAATAGCTCAGAAAGCATTTGGCTCAACATTTATGCCCATATATCATAAGGCCTATTATATAATGCAAATGCTTTAAATCCATCCTAACTGGAAAATGCAGCTACATAATGCCAAAATGTCATTATATTGTAAGTCCTGCACATAGCCATACTCCTAAAATCCTTGCAGGGTTCATTCCATACTGAAAAGTGAAGATTGAACATACTGCCTCACCGACATTACAGCATTAACTTTGGATTATAAATCAAAGGCAGACAGATTTTTATTGGGTCAGCTTCCTCAGCCAGGTCTCAGGGAGGTAAGACGAGACCCCGCAGTGGCACAAGGGAGTTGGATCATCCCTGATCCCGTCTGGCTTAGGCGGCTGTGGATCTCCAGCCTCAGCAGGCAGCGGCATTCGGGGACCAGAGCTGCTACAAGAAGCCTTTTTTGCCTCCCAGTGAAAGAAGGTGATTAGTCCCCAGATTTATTATGCAGAGGTATTGAAAGCAACACAACACATTTTTCTTGAACTACAGACACACTAATCAGTAAACTCTGTTTTCTACAAATGCCTTTGAATAAACTTCAACAGCAAGATCTAATGTACAACTCCTTAAGTCTTAATAAATGCTGTGCTAAAGCGTTTAAAGGGAATGTTTAGCACTCAACCATTCAACAGTCCCTGATTGCAACATATTTCATAGGTTTTCAGACTTTCAAATGTGCCCAGTTTCTACTCTCTGACAGGAGAGTAGGTCAGGCACAGAAAAGATAACACCATGTTTTGAAACTAAAGATGAAATTCTTTAGCAGTGTCACTTCTCTGATTCAAATGATCAGTTTCTACTCTCTGACAGGAGAAAACCTCTCCCAGGGTTGGGAGGGTCTTCTGCTTTCCAAACTGCAGAGTGCGTCATGTTCCTGCTTATTTTGCTGGAAAAGCTTGTTACAAATAATTAGACTTCTGTTTGGTTTTGGAAAAAAATGATGGAAAAAATGGAAATCATGTGTTAAAGAATGCCTTAAAATTACTTTTGTAATGTTCCCTCTGGAGTCTTCTCATTCTGGTTGTTGTGATCATACTGGAGTCCACAACACACAGTTCCCTTACCTGTGTACCAGCTGCTTGCGGCTTATGCAGATGGCCGTTTCATAGTCGTGAGTGACGCACACCTTGTGTGGGCTGCACTTCACCTTCAGGCACGGATCTTTGGATGGATCAAGGGCTGTAAAACACAAATATACACAAAACCAGAAAGTTAGAAACGTGTACAAAGATCTCTCTTGGCTGCTTAATCCAAACAACCGGATAGGAGTAACAGCTGATTGGTATGACCACTTGGACATCCGAGAGGATAAATCCCCATCCACTTAACCACTATGGACTGAGTTCATTGCCCTAAATGTTCCTTTGATGCTTTTTGGTACAGGGTGAGCAATACAGCAGGGTGCTCCAATTAGAGCATGTTGCCCACCAGGGAGAACCTCTTACAAATACTTTTCTGCAATCAAGCCCCATTCCAAAGGCTATCTATCTAAATTTATTCTCTTGCAAAAGGATGCTTCTAACGATCACGAGTAAGACATATCTGCCAGGATAAATTACTTACATTCAAAAGATGGTTATGTAAATACTTCAGAAGAAGGGAAGTCACAAATTCTCTTTTGTTTAAGTAAGTCTTTTTGAACACTAATTTTACCACATATTTGACTTTTGTTTCTTTTTATGTGTCCTGCCATCTGCTGCTTCACCTCTTCCCTTCCTTCCCACATTTATTGGGCCACTCTTGTAATTGGTTCGCTGTAAGTTACATTTCTGGGTCTGCATAAACACCCTGCATCCAAGTTATGAAAATTGTTTTTTTCCATCCTTACTGAATGATCAGATATAGGTTTATAGGATTTAACGAACAAGGACTTTCAGCTTGCTATGCACCAAATTTCTTTTTCTAAAAATGTACTCCCAGTTAGCAAGGGATATTTCTGTTTTCCTGCAGCATTGCAGCTGTTCTGTCTTCATTTAAATAGTTGCAGCTCCAAGCTCGTTGCACATTAACACCCACTGCAGAGTTTCAATGGGCAATTCAGCATCGCTAGTGTGTCTGGGTTCAGTAGAACTTGCCTTCGGTGCAAGACATTGGAAGGCTTCTAAACAAAGCAAAAGTGATAAAAACTTTTTCTTTTAAAGACATTAAACTGATAGAAAAGGTGAAACAAGCAAGGAAGGGGAAGAGACTATACGTTTCCAGCGCAGGAAACAGCAAGGCACCAACTTCCAGTGAGCTGCCCTTAGGAAAACAAATAGTGTTTGGAGGCTCAGGATCTGCCCGGAGGGAAGAATCAAGGGCTGAAAACAGCAGCTCCAGATCTTTTTTGTATTTCCACCAGAGAAGCGAGTGGTGGCCCTTGGTGGAGCCAACAGACCCAAGATGGCTCTGGGGGCTCCTGAGCAGCTTCCTGGCCAGAGGGGGCTCTTTGGGAGCCTCCTGATGTTGCCTTCATGTATCTTTGTAAGCCAGACTAACCTGCACAGCAGAAGTGGCAGTGACATTGGTCCTTGCTCATCAGATGTCCTAGCAGATGCATCACTTGTGCTTTACACCCAGCAAGCACTGCAGGTGATGTGGACCACCTCAACCCTCTGCTTCCAGCTCTCACCTGAGACCCAGCTGAAGACCGAGGCAGGTATTTAACAAAGACTGACAGGGCAGGCACAACTTCCTTACCTGTCAGTCTGACTAGACATTCTTAAACTGCAAAGCAGAGTGACAGACCCTCCTTCTGCAGAGCCTTTAATCAGTGAGCTTCACTTGGAGTGTATAGGGTCAACAGATGACAGGTTCGGTGTGTTGATTAACTCAGAGGCCATATCCACAAGAGGAAGTTTAATGATCGGAACTTTTGCTGGCTTCCAGCTGGGGCTGCTCTTTTCCCGGAGGACGTGCAGGTCTTCCTGCTTTTACCTTGATGCAAGACAGCGCATCCACAGAAACCGTGGTGCCAACTGCGAGGAGCCCGGGCTGCTGGAGAGCATCCCGCCTGGCGTGGCTCCTGTTACTGGAGGGATGGGCTTAGTCCCATGCTGGAAAGGCCAAGCTTTGACAGCTAAATCAAATCTGTGCCTGGACATTTGGACAGCAGTGGCAACTAAGAGCAGCTTCTGCCAACAAACCTTGGCCAAGATCATCTTTGAACCTCCTCCAAGCCAGGACCATGGTGTAAGAACCGCAATAGGCTTGGTAGGGTTATGTCACCTTTCCCTTGAAGGTCAATACTCATTTGGCACAAATAAGAGAAGCGTGACTTAAGCCAACATGGATTATGTGACATCACTCATGCACAGTTTCAACGCTTAGCATATTTTCATACTATTTTTCCCCTATAATTGAAGTATTATATCCATTATATCCACTTTGCAAATTCCTTAGGACTTAGACAACAAAAACTCTTGCAGTTCTAAAACATGCATGTTCTGGATTAGCATCACACTATTATTGATAAAATAAACTTTGCTAGAAGACGACCAACCTATTGCATATCAAAAGGAGAAGTATGGTCATCAGTTTGAAGTAGAGAAATATGGTCAAAGATTCCCTTTTTAATCAGGTTTCACATCTGCTCTCCACCTCAATGTCTAGCTTTTTCTCACCTGTGTGTCAGGAGAATTAATTCATTACCGGTGGAAAAGCCCATGGAGATCCTTAGATGGAGCGCATTATATATATAGCCTAATAAACTACCCATTACAAACAGCCCTTTCACACACTTCAATAGAGTAGAAAGAGCCTTATTAAATTTAAGGAAAAAATATGTTCTTTGTGAGAAGACAGCAAAAAAGGAAAAAAAAAGTGACTCTCCAACCTGGATTATTATTTCCTTAGAATATTTTCCCTTATGCAGAATGTGTGATCCAGACAAATAAAAAAGGTCAAAAAAGGGATTTATTTGTCTGCAGAGTTCCTTGGCATGTTAAAAGAAGTTTGGAAGCTTGTTCTACTGGTATGCAGTACAAGCCCTAAGGAGAGAACTCATAATAAGAAACAATTTCTGAAATATGCTAATCAAAGATCATGCTTTGTTAATCAGATTTCTACATGACTAGAAGCAGATGCTCATCAACTACAGAAGAAAAGACCCTTGGGAATAAGATGAAACATAACAACGATATTTGTCATCGCAGTTCTTTGTGTCCTAGAGCAACGACTAAGATGTCTTTGAAAATGAAGAGCCAAAGTATAAATAAATAAGTGAAAGGGGAAAAAGGAGTGAGGAAGGCGGGGAAAAAATATGATTTTTATTATTAAGATATTATTTTATCAGCTCTAAAGGGAAAATACAGCCATCCCTTTTCTCCCTTAAGTAGCATAGTAACCCATGTCTGACTGCACAATACTACCACAACAGTCTTCAGCTGGCTGTATTTTATAGGAAAATATGCAAACATCTTTCTAGTTTTTCTTGAGACTCGGTCTGAAGGTGAATCGATATGATTAACTGATCTATCAGTCCCTAAAGGTTGGTCAAAACTTTTAGACAGGGCATGTATTTGATCACAAGGGGAATTAAAGCTTGAACGTGAACAACCACCTCTGGCTGGAGACCAGCTCGGCCATCCTGCCCATCTTGTTGTGAGTCCAGGCTCACACAGATCCCGAGGCCCTGCCTCCATCCCAGGAGATAGCTGGCTGAAATACAGCAAAATAGTCATGCACGGCTCTTGAGATTAACTGACAGATTTTCAGAAGTTTTTCATCCTGTGTAAATTTAGAACTTCTACATTTTTGTCTTGCTCAAAAGTTCTGCTCTTCCTCACTTCTAACACTGAGTTGTTCCTGTCACTGACGTTCACCTTCTGGACATCTGTCCTGGCAAACTGAACTCTGCTGTTTCTGGGAGGCAGAGCACAGATGAAGAAATTTCTAGACTGGCTATCGTTTGTGTTTCATGGGCTACCACA
>NW_010586761.1:26138-38982 GCF_000705375.1 Tinamus guttatus
GGGAAATGGCCCCCTCCAGCTGTGCTGAACAGGTCAGCTGCACACAGGCAACAGGGAAAGGCCAAAATCCGAACATGGTGCTTCCAAACTAGGCCCTTTTAGGCCAGAAGTGGGTACAGAACTGACCTGCATAATGACACCTTGTCATTAAGGAACAAGGCTTGCATTCCTCCTCACAGTCCAGCTTTTATGATTCACAGCAACCTAAGATCCCTGTTAAATCTACAAATCCTCTGTGATTCCCTCTTAGAGTTATCAGAATAATTGGGAAATAATAAACACCAGGGATTGCATCAGACCATTAACAGCCTCCTAACGGGATGGCTGGCATGTTTTTCAATACTAAAAGGATTAAGAACAGCGATTGCATCCCAAATCCCTTCCCCTGCCAGAGCACCCTGGAGAACATTTGCTGATGAACTGTACACGGCTTCTCTCCCTGCCTGCTCCCCATCACTGGAGGCTGCGAGCTAGAAATAGGTTCTTGTCCAGCAAGGATTGATAACAACACTGTTGGAGATACTTCTCTATCACATTTTGTGTTTTTATATATTACTACTATGAAGCAAGACATGACTTGGAGGAAACTCCAGAGCTCAGACCAAGCAGAAGTGGGAGAAGTCGCTGGTAGGTCTGTGCTGTAGCTGTGGGTCATGTGCTAATCATGATGTAGCAGATTTATTTTTCACACATTTGATTTTAAAAGGGTGATAACAAATAAATACTCTCGATGTCTCGCAGCAATGGATGTGCAATCCGGCAGAAACTGTACAACTAGTTCACAGCAAGATTTATGGGCTTGATTTTGCTTTTATAACCGTTCGTTTGGGGAAGGAGAGTAATTTCAAACTCATAGCTGTTTCGTGGAGCTGAAACAAACTACACAATCAAAAAGAAAATGGCAGTATGTAAATATTGCTTTTTTTTTGTTTTCAAAATTGCCTGACAATAAGTACTATGATCACTCAATGACAAAAATATTTTGGCATAATGAAATGTCAAGAGCAGTTGCTTTTACGTAATCCCCTTGAAACTGCTCTGACTATAAGAGGAAAGAAGAACATCTGCTGAGAAAGGTATGATGAACTGGAAAAGGGGACCTGCTGTCTGCAGCACAGAGATACCAGTGCATCCTTTAAGACAAAAGAGATACACCATAAAGCAAAGCCTCTCGATTAAATGATGCATTAAATTATAGGTGTGCATTTCAATACTTACTCGATTCCAGCACGAGTCCCCAGGCAGCCCCAGGAGCTCCTGGCTGTGGCAGCCATCAAGTTGTGTCACTGAGGGACAAGACGCAGAATGTAGCTGCTCTGGGCCAAAAAATTCCACTTAGCTTTGAAACAGGTGGTGAATTTGCCCCCTTTTTATTTATTTATTTTCCTTAGTGTCAGAACAATGTCAGAGCAAGGGATTACCACGGACCTTCAGACTCTCACAGCCTTTCAGAAGTTTTCTTCCTTATGCCCTTTTTTCCTATTTTTCTCCTTATTTTACTCCTTAACAAGTAACTGCATTGACTGGCTAAGAATATGTTGTTTAATAGAGCTGAGTGGAGAATCTCTTCTCCTAGCTGGTATTGTCCATAATTCTGCTTTTTTAAAAAATGCCCTTTAATAATAGATGAGACCACCCTCCCTCACCCCCAAACCCATATCAATTGCAAATAATTATCAATAGCTTTTATTCTGCTTCTGCAAATCTTGGCATAAATCATTCTGCTTCATTAGGGAGAAAATTTGTGCTAGCCCTCCCCCAAGTCCAGGGGAGAACATGTCTTCGATTAACGGGCTCAGATATTTAAGTCTCTCTCTCTCACATGCCCTCTCTCCACATAATTACTCAGAGCAATTTGCATACAGAAATCAATTCAGCTGAAAATTAATTACCACAGGCCTGAATGCTTCAAACATGTATGTGAATTATTTTCAGTAAATGGAATTTCTCAAGGCAGTTAAACAGTAACATCTCAAACTGTCAGTACTTAGGCCATGGCCGCACCGGGTTTTTGTGTAGTTTTGTTTTAAAGCACCCTAAAATCTGAGTGGCTGAAGACAGCGGGATCAGGGAAAGACACATCTATTTTCATTTTTACAGGCACTTTCAGAAATCCTTTTCCATAACTGACATGCAATTTCTTCTGACATCGCAGAGGGCCATCCAGGGCAAAAGATACTTTAAAGGACTCTTCTGATTTGCTTTCTGAAGCAAAGATAAGACCCTGAGTAATAGGAATTTGCTTGACAAACATATAAAAATCTGATGCAGTAAAAACAAGTTAAAAAAAAAAAAAAAAACAGTTAGGACTGTAAGAAAAGGGCTTCCAGCAGTGGATGTGATGATGAACCACAGGCAACAACAGCAGTATTTGGTTAGCAAGAAGTCAGACACGTATGAGACCGAAGCTGAGTCATAACAGCGAGGGTCCTGGCTTGACCCAGCTGTGATTTATACCCCCTTACTGTAAGGCAGTTGAAACGCTCCCCTACGCTGGGGCGAGTTTTTAATTTTTCATGCACTTGGCTATGCTCAGCAGATACATTTATCTTTTTAACACTTTCTTTTGCACCTGAAATAACAAACATCCCCAGGAAAGGAAAAGCTGCCAAGGCCAGTGAGGGGTTTTGCTTTGCTTTCCAGCTGGCCCCAGGTTGGCCTCTTGCAGGGCGATGCTCACCGGGGCAGGGAGCACCGTGTGGCATCACTGCACCCCCTAAACGTGAATATTGAACGCTGGCAGCTGAAAACACTACGGTCATTTCGAAATACGCAGCGTAAATTACTATTTTTTTCTGTGAGATTTCACTAGATATTAATTAATTCACTCCAAGCCCAACTGAAAATAAATCAGATTATAGCTCCTCTAGAAAACAATATTTTAAGCTATCCATGCGAAATTAAAGACACACCTTTCCTATTTCCAATGAATATAAGCAAATATATTGTATTTGCTTGAGGAAAAAAATCGGTACTCGATATCATGAAACATTTCTGTAACACCTCTGAAGCAGCTGAAAATTAAACCTCAACTGAAACAATAATATAACCATGGGGAGGAAAAATTAAGAAAGATTTAATTCAGACAGCTAGTTTCTGAGATATTGAACCCACTACTTCCAACTTTGATTAAAAACAGCAATGATTTATAAGACTGTGAACTATGCGAGCAGAAGAAACAAAATGTAATTGAAACAAATATCTCTGGATACAGAACTCCTCTGTATTATTCATAAAGAAAAAACTTCCACAAGTCATACTCCGTCATTCTTCAGGGTTTTTTTTTATGTCATAGTCTCATAGGAAAACATGAATGACATACACCCTACTTGTGGCATTGTTAGAAGTCAGAAGCAAAATACATTGTTATTAATACTGATTCCATTAAAAATGGTAAGAATAGAAGTTATACACATAAAAAAAGAAGAATTAAAAATAAGGCCTGGCCAGCTTTGCTTATGGAAATGAGCAAAGCTCTACTTGCTCTACCCCGCTCCTTCAGTTTTCTCTTAGGATGAGTAAAACAGAATTTGGCTCCAAACATCACCAGCTACTTAGCATATAATACAGGAGAACATTTCATGATTAATTAAAAAGTAGAGTCTGGATAACAGTGTCTGAAACAACAGGCCATGGAACCTGCCAACTTCTCTCTTGCTTTCAGCATCCCAGCTCGGGCGCAGCGGCTGTGCTGGGCAATGAGGCACGGGCCCAGGGACATCATCTGTGGGGTTTCTGATGCCATCGCTGCCTTTTTGCAGGTTGGTATAAATGAATTAGCCACTCCATACACCCTCTTCTTCCTTCGTGTTTAAAATGGGGATAACAATGTTTATCCATCGTTACAAATTGCCCTGGGACTCCTGGAAGGCATCGCTGAGCACACGCCAAGGGCCCCTGTGAATGACTCCTAATGGGATGATTTCAGAACAGCCAAAATCTGCAGAACTAAGAGCCATTTCATATTCATTTATGACAAAGTCTGATTGTTTCCATGGAAACATGGGCAAGCATTTTATTTTCTACATCAACAGTGGAAGATTTGTTTCCATATTACATTAGTTTTAGTGTGCATGGAGCAAAACAAACATAAAAAAATGGTACTTCTCCAAGATTGATTTCATTATTTAAGGAAAGTGAGCAGCTTCGATCTCCTCAGCAAGCCCTAGTGCAAAAACCTAACAAGATGGGCAGCACTCAGCACAGCACCTCTGGAAAAGGATGAGCATAGAAAAAACACAGGCTATTAAGTTTATGGGTAAGGAATTTACTGAGAGAAGAAATCACTAGATTATAGTTATAGCAATTTCAACCACGGGACATGAGAGCAAAAGAAGAGCATGAGTGCTGCTGCTAGTAGATGCACGTACATAATTTGGAAATCTGTAGAATACAAAACACATCAAAGGTGTCAATGAGCTGGGGGTCACTAGTGTAATAGATTGTTGCCTAATGTAATTTTTGCTACTTTTGAAAGGAACTGCCTAAGCAAGAAAAGATGAAGCTCCTCAGTGAAGCTCCTCATATAACTGATAACCCAGAAGAGGTTTGCCAGGGACAACACATATCATGGATAGTTTTAAAATATAGCATATATAGATATAGCACAGCAAAATCCTTCTTTAGGACGCATTTTGCAGAAGCAAGTGCTGGGTATTCAGTGACTATCTAATATTGTTCCTCTCTCCACCTTCCAAGTGAGAAACTCTAATGGAAACAAAAGGATAAACTGCAAAACTAGCTTGCAAGAACTAAGTTTGGAATTGTGTCCAAGGCAGAAACTTGGAGACCAGGAGTTTCTGAATAGCAGGAGCTTGGTGACGTTAGTGTGCAGGGTGAAAACGAGCAGATAACCTCAGAAGAGAGCCGAGCAGCTCAGGGTCTAGGAGGCAGACAGTGGTCACCAGCAGCACTGCGGGTACAGTGTGCAGTGGTAGGACAGGAATGAAAAGAATGAAGCTACAGGACTTTTACAGCCCCGCGGAATAACACCTAAAGGATGGAAAAAAAAGGGAGTTGTACTCCTTTTGAAGGGTTTTTCCAGCTAGATGTGCACTTCAGTTGCCACACAAGAGGGGAACTGATAGCCAATTTCTAACTCCAAACCTACAGTTCTTCACTTGGTTTTGGGACCTCCACGTTCATCTTCAACATCCAAAAGATTACCTGCACAGAGCTGATGCTAGACCTCCAGGCTTTGCAGATACCTTTTTATAGTTCCCTGAAAAATTGCACCCCAGGCTAAAATTCTTGTCTCATTAATGCAATTTAAGCATCTTGATATGTCTCTTAATATACAAATGATGATTTATATATATATATATAAAACATGGACAAACACTTAGAAGCCTTTGGAATCAAAACATTCACAGGTCAAAAATGTTTGTTTCTTAAAAATAGACACATTGATGAAGATACAAAGCAGAAATATTATTTCTCTCACTAAAAATAATCATCTACAACAATTTTGGAGAAAGATTATATAGGAAAAGAATTAAAGTTTGAACAGTTGCCTATGGACACTTCAGTAACTGTCTGGATAACTAGAATATTATTCTGTCCTTCTCCCATAGAGAAAGCGCCCAGGATGCCTCAGGCAATACAACAGCAAATCCTGTAACTTTGCACTCAGCATGGAAGGTAAAACACACTTCTACAACAGAACAACAACAGTTCTTCGTATAACTGCTTGATTTCTGGTATGCCTAGGCAAGAAATGCCATCAAAAAGAGTATAGGCTTTTCTGAGTAGCAAAAGAATGCTGAATTATTGAGTATTTCTGATGTGCACGTTCCTTTTTATTAGAACAGGGATAAAATATAGAGTCCTAACAAAAAGGAATCATGTTTATCAGGAACTCTGAATAAGTCAAAGTAAATAACAATGGAAGTCAAAACTGGGTTTTACTTCAGGGAGTAAAGATTGTGCCTGCAGAGTCAATTGGTCTGATCTACCTCAGATCTCATCTGGAGGCATGAACAAATGAACCCAGATTTGGGCCAAGAACAAGGTGAAGAGCCAGTAACAGAGTTGCAGTGTTTGGGGGAGTGCAAAGAGTGAGGCCATTAGGAAGAACCATCGTTACAATTTGGAATGAAGGAATTTCACCCACTTCTGATCTGAAAAGATGCAAACTTTGCAGGCAGCTGTTAGCCCCTTTTTGACTTCACTGTTCTCAGTGAATAAGCAATGCTCGGGAGGATGAGCAGTGGGGCTCAGATCAGAAGGAAAACCAAATAAAGCCAGATGCCTTACCAAATTCAGGTGCAATCCTTGCAGAAAAATGACAGTCAGAAGATAACAAAAAGTGACTTTCACATGCAGGATGAAAAAAAAGATCTTTTCATAAAAACTGGCCATGATGTTACAGAAACAGAAGTTCTATTTCAGCACAGTTTATACATCCTACAACTTCTGTGGAATACATTCCTATTTTAATCAGTAAAGTGAGATTTTAATAAGGACACTTCACTACCAGGAGGGCTTCTGCGCTGCAAGAATAGGACTGAAAAAGCTGCACAATTAGATGGAAGGGCAATGACAGAGTATCCTGCTCCAGGCTGACTCCTCTGCCTCCCCTAGAAGGTCTTCAGTGCGTTACTTGGGCTGACAGTGGGCTGAGAAATGAGGTTAGCTTGATTTTACAAGGGTCAAACATTAAATCTCTTTGGAGAAAACGCTGGCAATATGTGCATGCTTGACCTGATGCTGAATTGGTTTATAGTTGCAGCAAGAATATTTATCTGGCTGATTTCATAGCATTTTCCAGGAGAGAATTGCTGCCAGAAGGCCCAGCTCAAGTTTTTGGTGGGTTCCAGGGCCTGCTGCAGAGCACAGCATGGACATTCAGAACGTGCTGAATCTGCAGGAGGAAAGACTATCCAAAACCTTCATGTCTCCTGTGATGTGACCCTCCCTGACCATCAAGGGTATTACAGCAGTTTCCTTACTGGGGTACGGAGGTGAGGGATGTCTGTACAAGTTAACAAGCCCCAGCAGTTGTTAAGTTATAGTCCAAATGACTGCACCACAAACCCTGTCAAGAAATGCTGCCACATCAGCTTCTACTGTTGCCACAGAGGTTGTTTTAGTGTTTAATACTATAAATTAGTCACCAAAACAGAAAAAAAGAAGTAATTCTCCCCATTCATGCTTTAGAGCCATCATGTTCCCAGTTTAGCAGCAGGGAGCCAGCACTCCGTTTCAGGGATTCGTAACACACATAGCTAAAAGAAATACCACTATTTTATTGCTTTACTCTATGTACATGTGCTGCACATACATCCTATAAGGATATATCACAAGAATTCAGATTGTACCAAAGCACTAGTCTTGGTACTTATGTACAAGACTTAAGGAGGGATTTCTTTCTCTCTACTTCATGCAGTATATCAATGTCACACCCTACAGGTTTTTAAATGGCCCAGAAATCTTTTTGATATTTTCTTTTCTCTGAAGGAAGATCTGATATCTGGTGCTTTTTATCTGAGGTCAACAGTCAACAACAGTCAGGATACTTATTAGGCAAAGCAGACCCTTAAACACAGAATAATCTATCTATAGATAGACTTAACATACCTATAGCTATGTTAAGTCTATACCATGGGCTCAGTACTTTCTAAATAAAGAGTGGTGTGTATACATATGTATTAAGTTCACCAAACATATCAAAACAGTAGGATATCTAAGTACCAATGTCATTGTTCCAGCAGAAAGATCCTTATTTCTCCTTCCAGTGGGTCCTCCTTGAAGCTTTGTATCAAGCTAATTAATCTAGAGGTCTCCCCAGGCTGCAGGCTCATTTGAAACTCAGCATGTTCTGCTACTGGTAATTTGGTAGTGTGTCTAAATTTTATATTGTTTAAGTGCTTTTTTCAGGTGGATTTCTAGATTGCTTGGTATTGTAATGAAACAGGATGAAGGGCTCTACTACCCCTTGCTATCTGCATGCAGCCTGAGAAAGCAAACGAATGAAGAGGAAGCTCTGCAGGCTCATGACTAGGAATACAGAGGAGTGATGTGTGTTTTACTCATTGTGCACTGTCATTTTATTTTTTGTATTAAAATAAATAATCGTGTAATTGCTTTCTTTTCTTCTGAATAACCCCGAATCACCTTTCTTTATGTTTAAATTTCCAGAGTGTTACAGCCATAGCACTGATCCTGTAAAATGCTGAATACCCACAACTTGCTCTGATGGCATTAAATGTCAGCCTTAAAAAATGCAATAGAAATGTTAACATCAATGAAGAGCCATTACCTGCAAGGCAAGTTCCTGCACTAGAGAACTTGCAAAATTTTAAATGGCCATATTCTTCAGATGCTTGTCATTTAATAATGAGATACTGCATTATCACAGACCAGTGGAAGCTTTGGTCTTTTTGGGATCACACTGTTCCACTTTTAAATGGACTTTGTTAAGTGATTCACAAAATAGGATGGATTGCGAGGCAGGAAAACTCAAGGTTTACCTGAATTGCAGCATTGTTCACTTGGAAGATTAGAATACTTCTCTACTGCTAACAAAACAATGAAAAAGCCCACACTGCAACTGGAACAAATGGAAATACTGCAACAATAATAAACAGTAGGAATAAATATTCCTGCCATTGCAGCAAAGCCAACAGCTCAGCAATGCACACAGCAGCTCACAGTGCTGGAAGGGAACAGAAGAGCCCGACTTCTTGGGCCAACAACCCTCTCTCTTCCTGCTACAAATGTCTTCTTCACTCACACTTGATGGCTCTCACCATCAGCAAGAGGACACCTGACTAGCTGGACCTTGTCTTCTTAGCCATGAATAATTCCTGTCTACATTGTTTTCCTTAACAGCTGAATGCTTGGACTCACAACCAGATAACCAATTAAGACACAATAGAGAATTTGTTGCATACTTTGCCTATCAATTTCTGCAAATTAATGTAAAGATGACAGAATGCATTCACCCAGAACATATACACAGGCAATTTCGGAAGAAGAAAACTTGAAAGCATCATGTAACTACTACCATCTAGATAACACACACGGCTTCAAAACATCTCCCAAACTACACAGGGGTTTGCCATGTAACGGGTACCGTCGCACTGTCTGGAAGTACATGACGGGTCACATCACACGTGTCTGACGCTTGTTGTATGCTGATCATTCCGAAGAACTTTGCACCTGGTGGTACCTCACAAACCCTTGCAGCTGTGATCAGAGATGCACAAACTCACAAGTGATCATGCTGCTTTTCAGAACGGGAGTTTTTGCCCTTTCCCAAGAAAAACACAAATTTGAAACTAGCTGGAAGCCATTTCATTAGATTAGATTACACATTTAATTAGACTAGCTTCTAGACTCTTTTTTACCATTTCTTTGAGATTAGATGACCTTTATCAAGCTATCTTAGGCCAGTGGCATGATTCCTCATACCTTAAGAACATGCAAGTGCAGAATTCAGAGCCAGATTTAGTGGGAACAGGTAGCAAATCCTAAAGGGATTACTGTCCATCAGTGATGTCTTATGCTATGCCCTTGCCCATGTCTAATTGCTTCCTCTCTAGCATCACAAATTTCTCATATCTAACATAAAAAAGCCAAACTTTTATTTGTGATTATTTCAGAAAGAGTGGAGTCAATATTTTGGTAACATTTGAAAGAAACATTTAAGAGAATCTGTACATCAAGGGAATAGGACATCAGGCCATTTGTCTACTTACTGAAACAGATACCGGCTTTTATGGAGATGCACCGGGGATCTGGCTGAAGCAGGTTGGCAAGGAAAGGAAACAAATGTGGAAGAGCTAACGAAGCAGAAGGTGAGTGGAGCATCAACCAGCTGATAGCCCGTGATGGCTCCAAAATAGAGATACGTGCTCCTCCTGGAGGAATAACACAGCCTCCTGAGGCAAGAACAGACAGCCCCACACATTGGTTATTGTGGATCTCTCATGAAATACCGTTTCTTTACAGAAATCCTTTACCAGAATACTCGTCCCCTACTGCTCTTGGAAATGCAGAGGGGTCAACACACAGAAGCACTAGAGAGTCTCATAACTCCTTGATACAGAAAGAGGAGCAATTTCATTAATTATCCACCTACCAGACACCCTGCCAAGAGGAAACAAGTATAACCAATATTTTAGTTTCTTGATGAGTCCACAAATAGCACAGAGGCAAGAATAAGCATCTATAACTCAACATGATCTTAACTCTGCCACTGCGGGATAACAATTTAAATTCTGATATTACTAAATACTTCACTCCAGTGAAATCTATACTCCACAGTACTTCTCACAGATCACTTAAACCTAAAGACTCATATGTGCGCTACCCAGATGAAAAAAAAATTATAAATTTTCTCTGTCAACGGTAGTCTTCTTTATCCCTACAAATATGTATTACAATAAAATTAATGTCTAGCAAAGTGGCAGAATGAATTTAATTTCAAAATATACACAAGGAATGGTTCACTGATTACCCTGGTTAATTCTCACAGTCTATTCAACCAGCCTACCTTTTTATTTCAAATTCTACCCGAATTCAACAGCCCTTTGCAAGACGAATCCCTCCTGTTAAAAAGTTTGTACAGGCTGCAGGGTGCTGGACATGATGGTGGATCTTTGGCAGTGTGGCCTTGTAAAGGTGCTACCTAGAGGAAGGAAATCTCCTTGCGATGACAACTATGAAGAATGGTGACAACCCTTAGCATTGTCTCAAATGATTGAGTTTGCATTTTAAGAAGTTACTGTAGCTGTGAAACATGTTAAATTATGACCTTAACTCCTCTGATACCTAAGGCAAAGGCAGGGGCTGCCCGAGCCCTGACTGCGATCCCCCTGGTCACTGCTCTTGCTGGACTTGGGGACAGTTTTGATGATGCACTTGTCCAGCTCTGGAAAGAGCTGAGATTAACGTCACTGGAGCAGACACGGGCATCATGTTGAGGTCCCACGGGACCTACCTCTGCCAAATCCATTTGTTTAGCCTTGTATTAGACCCTAAGCAGAGCGTTATCCTTCACCATGCCCCAGGTGAGAGCTGGTGAGTGTTAGCAGAAACTAGGAGCTTGCTACACATTAGAAAGGTATCTTAACATATCAGAGATTTCGATTTAGGTAAGAGGATCTTGAATTCACACAAGATTCAGGTTTCTTTTTTGGTACTACATGGATAAAATAGCCCTGATAAACCTGCCTTTCTTCTTAGCCTTGAATTCACTGTTCTGAAAGTTGATCTAATGAATGGAAAATAGTTTGTCAAGTGAATGGTCCATAGAAATGCATGTAACTCAGGCCAATGAGATGCTGAGAAAATTACAAGGAAAGGAAAGGACTAATCTGCACTGACTGATGGGATGTCCATTACAGGACAACATCTCCAAAAGAGACAGCAATAAAGCAGCAGAGAGACATGGTGATGTCAAGCAGAAGGCAGAACTTGGATGAAACATCTGGTAACACTAACGATATGGAGGGAACATGGGATGGTGAGGTAGCACATGCTGGATTTGCAAGGCAGGATTGAAGCCAACAAGCTTGGTCTCCTGGCGCAGAACTGCTCTACTTCAAATACAGCAGGTAGGAACTGCCCCTAAATTTCCATGTTCCTACCTGTAGTCCAGACAAGAAATACATAGCTTATTATCTTGATGTATTGCACAATGATTTCCCTCATTAATACAAATTGAACTTTCATTACGAGCAACTCAAATTATAAGGGGTTATAAAAATCTGGAGGTAGCCCTGCTCAACTAACTGAGCTGCTACGCTCAGCACCTCTCAAGATCTGGTCCTAATTAACATTCTTGTGATCAGCTGCTTTATTTTGTGTTTCAGATGCAACGTGACTAGGTTTACAACACTCAGGGCAACTTTGCCTGAAATGTAATTGTCCATATTGAGTTATATGAAAAGCAAAAAAGCAAGCAAACAAACCATGGGATTTATGGAGAATTAACTCATATTTAAAATCCTACAAAAGGTAAGAAATATACCTACTCACATCATAATTTTTCACTATTGGATTACCTTACTTTAATGATATTCATAGATTGCTCAAATTTGCCATATGAAAATTTAATCAGACTGCACAACTTTTGTGAAATATAGTGGACTCAATAGCTAAGTTGCAATATTTTAACAGAGTGGATTGCTATCTTCAGTAAGAGATCCAGACACCAGAGACCAGATACCAGCTCTAAATCATTTATATATCCTTTATATTACATGCCATGTTATCCTTAAACCAGATGTTAGATTCAAAAAAAAGGAAAAGACTCTCCTTTTAAGAAAGACCAAGAGACCACAACAAGAAATGAAAATACATATAACACTTAAAATGGGCTTACTCAGATTTCCATTTAAATTAAAAAATGTAAAATTTGCAAGTGTTTGACACCCACCTGTTGGGAAATGTTGACATAGAAGTGTCCAGAAATAAACATACCAAGTGGAATTCATCTTGCTCGACATTAGGTAGCCATCTAAAACTTAGCCACTCTTCTGCCTCGCTCTTTAGCTTAAGACAAGATGAACTGCAGCCCAGAGGACCTATTTGCCTGTACCAACTGGAACCAGAATCCATACAAGTAGATCCACTGTAACAGACACCTCAATGTAGATATATGAATCCCCTCTGCTGTGATGATACACCTTGCTATCAAGTAATAATCCTAGGGGGGAAAAAAACACACTTTCACTTGCTCCTATAGCACTGAGGTAATGTTATTAACAATATTTAATTGCCAACTATGCTACCATCCAAGTCATCCAGCTAGAAGACGTCTCATACAATTTCCTTGTAAAGATTTCTGCCCTTCAGCTATTTCATTTGGGCCATTTTTAAAGTGCTTTCCTTAAAC
>NW_010586762.1:0-16164 GCF_000705375.1 Tinamus guttatus
TATTCTTCTCATTACTCTTTTTATTATCTTTTTTTTTGCCCTCACTTTTGTATTTATTTCCTTTTTTTCCTTTTGAGTACTAATACTCAGACATAGTGAAAACCCTTTGGGTCAAATTATGTCTACATAATTACCAGATAACAAGGTGTCTTCATTTCTGTGTATCCTTACGCCCTCAGAAAATTAGGGGAATAGTAGTATTCAAGTGTATATTTGCATATTATTCTTGTGTACCTCTCAATGTATACATATGTAGTACTATTTATATATTTCTTTTGAAAAGGGGAATAAATATGAGAGCTTCCAAAAGCAGTTAGAGGATCAGGATCATAAATAAATTGGCAGACACAGTGTAGTATTTGGGAATCATGTATCACAGACTATAGCTTTTCCATATTCTGAATGTTATGATCACTATCTTACAGGTGTTTTCTTGGTACCTATTTTAAATATATCTTTTACATTTAAGAAGAAATAATTTAATGTTGACTTCTCCTGAAATGATTAATTTGGAGAGGATGATCCTGGAATACTCCTAAACAAGAAGGGCAGTGAGCACAACCTCATGGTTGTTGTGATCCCACACTAGTGTCCAGCCTTGCACAACACTCAGATTCCCTAGAGCTTGATAGTTCCCAAACTAAAGCTCCTGAAGAGATGGAGCTGAAGTGATGGAGCTGAGCCCTGAGACAAAATAACCTTTCATACACAGGACATCTGAGGTGATCTGAGGACACCTTTTGTTTATAACTGACCACAAGCGCAGTTCAGTGCAGAGGTCAGGGAGGAACAGCTTCTTAACCTGTCACCAGAATTAATCCACAGATGCTACATGTTGGTGTAAAGTCATGCTTCTGAGCATGCACTTTCCAGTCCTTGCAGTGTGTATAGGAATAGGGTTTCTTAGTTACCAGAATCCTTTCTGTTCTTCAACGACAGTCGTGGGCCAGGTACCTACTAACCTGCCTGCTGTGAATGCAGTTAGTCGATGCTCTGCCTGAGCCCAGGATGGGATGTATGAATTGAGGGACTCTTCAGACATGACCTCTGATTTTAAGAAGCTGTTGTTAGCTAGAAAGGCTCCTTACAATTTTCTAGACTCTTTGAACATAAAAGTTCCTTTCAAGTTAATAATTAAGCCATTTAGAAATAAAGAGGTGAAATGCATTTGATCTAGCTTTTCATACCTTGTGGGAAGCATAAATAGAATGCCTTGAATAAAGTCGTTCAGTTAGAGAGATAAAGGTCTAAAGTAAAACCCTGCTGTCTTGTTTAGAGGAGGAATTGATGCAAAAGATTCGCTCAGCCAGCATTTTTCTGACCTACTGACACCAAGGAATAGGAAGAACAAGTAATTGTGTTTTAAAGTAATTGTATTTTAATTTCTTTAATATATAAAATCATATTTTTCAAAATTACTAAACCAAATTTTTTTTTTGAAGACAGTGTCAGGATTCGTTTTTCCCTTTATGCCTTTTTCCCAAAAGTGATTAATATTTCTGTAGAAAGTACAAGGATAATTATGAGAAAGAAAAAATGAAAGAGCAGAATGATTGCTAAGTTTAATATAAAAAACGAGTTTCAAAAAAAATGCAGAAGTGTTTATATAACTTTGTCAGACAGTTTTAATTTGCATGAGTAGTCATGGAATTTTAAAGTATTTATTTACTTTTTGTATTAATGCAAATCCAGCATTCAAGAAATGACTTTTTCATTACTTTACTAATTACCTCAGAAGCATACATTATAATTTCAAATTATAATAAACAGGCAAAACTTGCAAAGGACTTTCCTAAAGCTCAGATATTGGTATGAACATCTTCAGCATATTTTTATTTATTAAACCTGGGCACTGTTTCTTGAAGTTGTTTCATTGCAATAATCATTGTAATGATCACTCTGTGATTTTGCACTTACTTAGCTAAGTACTTTCCCACTTCTCTCCTCTTTTCAGTTCCTCTCTCAACCAGAAATCGTATACCAGTTTGAAATGATAAATTTCGTTTAAATTGAAAAAAACTCTTTAAAGTAATGCAAACAATTTTATTATGTATAAAAATTTATTTATAATAACTATTTAGTTGTGTGTTATGGAAAAGAAACTCTTAAGAATACAAATAGAAATATTTGCATATGATAACAATGCAACTGCTCATTTTTCTATAAACACAACACTAAGCTAGTATCAGGACATGATTGCAAAGTGAGTTTTAGTATCTGTATTTGACAACTATGCCATTTTTAAAATTCTTTTCAACCTCATAAAACATAAAGAGTAGCACATTTCTGAAGGTAGTCTGAACATTAACAGCTTAGTGTTAATACTTATTCTGCCTCCAAACTTCTATTCATTGTCACTGATATTGACTGTGAAGAGAGATTTTCCTGATAGATGTAGGAGGTGGTGTTCCTGTAGTTGCAATCACTAATCTTATCTCAAGAATTACAAAATAAACTTTGAGATCTTATCTTCAAAAATGTATTATGTTGAATATAAATAAAAATATTACTGGGGCAGTTTGATTTTCAAAGGTGAATCTGTGCTATTGGTACAAGTTTATAGTTTTAAAAATATTTTTTGGGGGGAGTAAATAGCAGCTAGAAAACATTGTAATCCTGGAAAACACTACAAATCTGCAAAATAATAAATGCTGTAAACCTTGACTCTTCTTCATTATTGATGGCTGTAGCCACATGAGGTGAAATATTGAATCTTACATAACAAAAAGTGAAAACATCCTATAACTGGTATTAAGAAATGTTCGTATGAACTATTTCAGAAAAGATTTGCAGACATCTTTTTCATGAAATCCTCTTGGAAGAGCAACATAAGGAGATTTTTTTGAGTGAGTGTAATACAATATGAACTTGAATAAGACTGTTTTTTTTTTAGGAAATGCAAACAGTGATTATGTGATTAAAATGACTGAAAACTTAAGTGATGGCAGACAGTTTGTGTTACATAAGTAAGAGAGATATCGAGTTTGTTAGAATTGTCTTTTCTTCAATTCTTTGTCTTCTAATATATCTCCTTGCTCAGTTTAAATATTTTTGGTGTATGTTTTATGAATTTCTACTCTTGCTATCACTATAACATACAGAGACACAAAGCTACCTATGAATATTTAAGACAGTGATAGAACTGTTATATAAGCCAGCTACCTTAAAAAACATAAAACCATTTGAACTGATTTTCAGGTCGCGTTGTCATTTGCAACTACAGTTCTTTTCATAAAGATTAAAGTTTAAATATATTGCAAACCAAAGCATTTTGTAGAAAACATGTATTCTTTTCATCTTACTGTAGAACTCATAAAAAATAGGAATTCAGTTTCTCTGTATACTTCAGAAAAAGGAAAATTGGACATAGCTGCATATCTGACTTTGTCAGGAAAGTAAAGTCTCAGCATTTTTTTTCTCCTAACAATTACAAAATGCAGTTAAAACTTTATAGGTTTGGATTGTTTCCAAAGTGCAATTCTGTGTGGGGGGAAATAAGAACAAAGGCCATTCAGTTCTTTTAAATTACACAAGTATAATGCATTTACTTAAACAAATGTATATTTCTCTTTGCGGGATTTTATATGCATGAATAATCTGAACCAATTCAATCATAGGTAGCTTTCCAGTTTACTAAACTTACTTCCTTGGCGCAGTCTATATACATTAAGGTTTTCCTACTTCCTGTATTGTTAACTTGTGTAATTGCCTGAAATCCAACTTTCCTACAGCCAGAGTCAAACAAATTGTCTTTTTAGTGTACATAATGAACCTTCTCTTGTTATTTCTGCAATTCTTTCCCAGTTTTTCAATCTTTACTTAGTTTAATGTTATCACGCTTCATGTTTCCATTTTCTTGGAAATGTATCTGGAGATAGACGCCATTTTTTTTTTGTGCACAAATCTTAAAGCAGTCACACTTGAAAATATCAGAGAGTAACGTGGCATTGCAGCATTGAGGAGATGTGTTAATCAGGAGTATTTTATTGTTGGACCATTTGGTATGTTTTGGGGAGGCCAAAAGTAGTAAATGAGAGACCAAGAAGCGAGAGGGTAAGAGTGAGCAGGTGAGATTTAGCTGGGCTGATTGGGCACACCTGGGGATGCTTGTAGGGACGAGCTTGCACTGAGGTAGACACATGATTTCTGGGGTTTGTTGCCTCTGTTGGCTACAGGAGTACATTTCTCTGAATATTTTTTTCTTTTAAGTGAAATCAGCCACACCTGAAAGTGGCTCCTTCCTTCTCTACAAAACAGGTGCCGTCATATTGTGGCCATTTTGTAGTGGTGGCTGCAAAATGGAGGGAGTAGCAGATGAAAAAGGATGTAGAAGAAAGGATTGTAAGAAAAATGTAGTAAGTGATATAGTCTGTTAATAAAGAAACTGCAAGGGTGTTTTGTGACACAGTAAAAACATCAGTAAGTTTAAATGTTTCTCTCATAAAAATTTATGAGAAACACCAGGCCTATTTGTGTTGTGGCTGAGAAGAAGACTCTGCGCTAGCAGCAGGAGCCATCACAGTGCCTAGTGTAGAGGAGTAAAGGGAGCCTGGCTGCTTCTGGAAAGGGGTAGGTCTGGGCTTGGGTGATAAAACCAATGGCTTGAAAACAGTCTGGGACTCTTTATGAGAGAATGGTTCATAGTGTGATGAGTGAACATGAGTAAAAGACGTGATCCTGGTTTTAGTTTGTAAAACTAAGGTTACAGATCCCAGAGAAAGCAAGAGCGAGGTGAACATCTTCCCCAGTGTCCTCCGCCAGTGCTGCCAGAGGGGAGAATACTCCCCCTCACAGATGCAGGATGGGGGTATGATTGAAGTGCTACTAAAGGAAGCACGCCAGGTAGAAGTAGCTCAGGGCAGCTTCTGAGCTATGCTTGGTGTGGAGCAGCTAATGGAGACTTGCATTGAAATGTAAATCATGGAAAAGAAGTCAGGAGTGAGGATAAAGGTGTGGGGATGTGTGTGGTAGGTAGTGTTAGGATGTCCTGCTTTCTCCTGTGGTCATGTAACTTTTGGCAAGCCTCTTCTGGTAAGCCATGAAATGGCTTGAAAAGAGCTATGTAACCTTAACAAAGAACTACAAAAGGTAGATGTGGTCCTGGATCACCTGCAGACTAAGGAGTTAAAGGCTCGGTCCTTGTGGGCTGTATTGAGTTGCTCTGTGAGAGGTTCCTAACTAGCAAACCTTGCTGGCAGGGAGGGGTGGTGCTCTCATTCCTCCCATGCTGGGAAAGCTCCTGGGCAGTTCTGGGAAACTCGGCCTCCTTCTCCCAGTGTAGCAAGCTCCACACCTTGCTGCTTGGAGTGCACTACTGAAAGACTTTTTTTTTTTTTTCTCCCAAATACTATTCCTGAGGTATCTTCTTTTCCTACTTGTTTCACTATGCTCTATTATGCTTATTCTTTTCAGGTAGAGTCTAATCTATTTTCCTTTCTGCTTTGTTTGTAACTCTTTCAAAAAAAACCTCAAAGGTTTTTAATTTTTTGTCACACTTATTTTAATGACTTTTTTTATGCTTCCAGATCTCCCAACTCCTCCTTTTTGTCATCTTCTAGGCCTGTTTGCCTACATCTCAACTTGTGTCATTTCTGTTACTCTTATGTATCTCTCAAGAAGAGTTACTTAAGGGAAAATGAGCTTTGTGCCTGTCAGGTTCACCTTTTCTCTAATGACTAGCAGGCCAGTTGTGCTTATTAAAACCAATTGTGAAGTTAAATTCTTCTTCTTTTTTTTCTTTTTTTTTTTTCTCTCCTCTCCTGTGATTTGTCTGTCATTTAAGTCGTTATATATGAGCTGCTGAAGATATATGCAACTTGGTTCAGATCATAATCATTTTTAGGCTTTTTTTTTTTTTTTTTTCTAGTAGGTGCAATTCCAAACTGCATATGTGTAGATTGAAGCTGCAGAATAAATTGATACTTCATTCTGGTGAAAGCCACTTGACCAAGCAATATTTGTCTGATGCAAGGGAAGTTGACAGACAAAACCCCTGAAAAAGTGTGAATTAGAACACTAACTGTAAATAGGATTTTTAAAAGGCAACTTCAGTGATGAAATTAAACATCCACTCACTATTATGCCTATGATTTTTAGAAGTTATTAAAAACAACAGGCAACGATAGAAAGCTGGGTTACTCCAGTTATGTCTTCCATATAAGAAAGCTCATCTCAAGTTTGACTTTTTTTTTTAAATCTACTTTCTAAAGGCTTAGGAGCACTTTTAGCGATGTCAGATACATGAGGATTAAAGAAAAATTTCTTTATATGTTCTTTTTTGATGCTTTTAAAATATGAACCTCCTTCTCGCTCTGATTTCTTGCTAATTATCTCTAGCCATAATGCTACTTGATGTGACCCTATTTTAAATGACACATGTTAGAGTTCTGACCTATAAAATAGTTTTTTTTTCAGAAATATTACTTAGTTAATCATCAATACTGTAATTTTTTTTTAAAAAAATCTGTCACTCTTTTAATATGTCTCTATCATTTTAGTGGTTGCTTATTCTAGGAGTAAACTGGTTCTTTTTATTTTCCTATCCTTCAAGTCTTATAAGCAGTTTCTCTTCCTCTGGGAAAAAAAGTACTGAAAGTACTGTTGGAAATATGAAAACCTGAGAAAAATAAGCAGTATGTTTGGTCTTGACTATAGGGCACTTATTCTTATTAGCAGATGAATAGACAGTAGATGTGATTTTTTTTTTCTGTTTTTCTCTCCCCTTTTTAAAGGAAAACGGATGGCAAGTGGAAGGGAAAGGCACCTACTACTACTGTTACACTGTTAACTGGTACAGGTGAGATTGGGGTGCTGTTCTATCAGCCTCAGAAAAAAAGAGAGTAAGGATACGATGACACCACTCAGGGATATGACACCAAGTCAGCCACAGACATGAGTCATGGCTGTTGTCAGCTGGTATATCTTTGTGCTTTTGTGGAACACAGTACATATGTTACATAATGATGGTATATCTGTGTTAGTGATTTGACAAGATTGCAGTGATAAGCCTTGCCTTTGAAGTTCAGGATGTGCAGATGTCTGCTGACATTTCTATGTTCATGTTACTTTGGCCTGGTATCCTTTCAGGAGAGATGCTTCAATGTTGTACTCTGTGTTATGGCAAGAACATGCTCGCCAGTCCCAAATCCTTTTCTAGATAATGTTCATCTCCAAAAAAAAAAAAAAAAAAACATTTTTTCCTGACATATTTTCTTTTCTTTTTAGTTGCTCTTGTTTACCAGTATGCATATTTTCAAAAACATTGACCAAAATACAACCTAGTCAGTTCGGTTTCCTGCTGTTCTGTGTGTGAGCCATTTCGTGCACATAAAGCAACTATGAGTGAGATAATGCAGTATTTCTGTTTCCTTACTCTAAGCAGAAAGAAATTGCTTCTATCACAGACCATCTTGTGTAATCATTAACTTCACCTTGAAACAGAAAGTAGTAAATTACTAAGTCACTCTGCTAGAGGACTTGATTCATTTATCAATAATTTCAAATATATTCTGAAGTGGACTTTCCATTGACTTTATAACTAAATGAGATGATGTGAAATGTGACTCAAGCACAAGTGGAGCCTATATTGAGGCAAAAATAGAATCTAGAAGTCATCAGTATCTTATTATGCAGGGTCTTTCTTTGCTGACATAGATGTAAGCAATTGCCTATGCATAACAAAAGCAGTTCCATCTCCGTATGATTTACAATATGAAAACTGATTTCTGTCGAACTCTTTGATTCTTGTATGATTTTCTTATTGCTTCTTACTTTTACCTTAATTTCTCTTAAAGCAACTTTTTTTCTACCTTTACTTTCAAGTGTGCAATTGATCTCCCAAGAGTGTTAAATAACTCTTAATTTTCTTCTTTTTTTTTTTAGTAAGTCACTTAAATGTAGTGACTTAAAACTCATTTGAATATACTCATGCTTATTCTATATGATTTCTTAAGACACTTTTATATGTACAGATCTGAGATTCAGTAAGTGTTGAATATAATTTGGGTTTTTTGGCCAGTGATCTACAAAGCTGCCTGCTCTAAGCTTCCACTAGCAGCAGGCACAGGAGATAGAAAAATGAATTGATTACTGTGGTTAACTTTTTTTATTTTTTTTCTCTCCCTTCTCACTTTATGTCTTTCTAGCCTGTCAGAGTAGCATGCTGTGTCTACCTCAGTACCTTAAACCCTGTCAGAAACCTATATGGTTTGAAGTCACTGGCAAATACTTCTTGCTCTTCTGATTTTTGTGGTGCCAACTCTCCACCAGGCACCTGAAGCTGAAATAGGGGCCTCTGTATTTTTCCTTTGGGGCTAAAGTGGAAGCGTTCAACATATAGGGCACTTCTTGATGTGCTCTCTTGGCATGATCTTGGCTTTCAGCTGCTCTAGGTGAGGAATGTTGCCCTATTTACCTGATGATTTACTTAAAAACTGGCTTTGTTCCTGTAAGTATATGTATATTTCTAATAGAGTAATGCCATCTGCTCGACTTTACTGCTAGCAAATAGCTCCTTGTCACGTATCTACTCTACATTAAGGAGTATATATGCAACTTTGCGATACAAAGGCCCCAAAAGAATCAGTGTAACTTGTTACTAATTGTAGATATGGTGATAATTAACTGCTTTGGAATAGCTGATCTCCAGCCTCTTTCTTCAAAGCATTCTATAATACAGACCTTTGCTTTTCACACGTTTTCCTGTTGTGATGATTCCATTGCAACCACATGTAAAAAGCAATTATTTTGGAGGTTATGGATTGTAAAATAGGGAGGGACTCCACAGAGTTCAGATTAATTGAGGATAGCCTACTTAAAGTCTTTGGTGAAATTCACATTCAGTTGGTTGTAATCTCCTTTTTCTTTTGTTGTGGAAGGAATTTGTTTTTGGTTGTTAGTGAGTTAATCATCAAATAGATGAGATGCCCTGTAGAAGGTATACAATGTGAATTGTGGTTTGGAAGAGAGAGGGGAAAAAAAATAAGCTCTGAATTTGAATATATGATGCCACCTTTTTCATCTAGCATTTAATTTTTTTTTTGGCTATGCTTTTAGCTTTCTTTGCACCTGAAATTAAAAACCGTTTCAGAAACAACAACAAAATAATGAGCAAAACATGCTGATTTCTTCTCTTCCTATAAACAAAGATGATCTGTATAATTTAAAGGGATCTGTTCAAACCATTTAGAGCTTTTTTTATTTTAATAGATTTGATTGTGGATATTGAACTCATTAGATGGATTTACTGTTCTGTTTTGATAATTCCAATTGATTTCCCTTGGCTATGTCCTCATGGCTGTGTGTGTGGTGTCTTGGAGGGGCCCCAGAAAGGGTTTCCAACAGGCACCAAGAGCAACAGAACTCTTCTGTTAGCAACCTCTTACAGAAGAGGCAAAGCAAACAGATTGTAAAATTCATGGTACTAGCGCCTCTCAAAAACTTGAACAGAGATGAAAAGAGCAGTAAGAGCATTAAAAACTGGCCATGAGGGAGAGGACAGGCTCAGAGGAACTTGAACACGTCTTACCCGAGGCTCTAGCACTGATTGAACTGAAGCTTGCCTTTTAGAAAGGATCTTGTCTTGATATAAACTCTTGAGAAGGGTGGAGAATCTTCTCTATAGCTTGGTTAATCATATCCATGGTGATTAATCCTGTTCTGCTGGAGAGATTTTTAACTTTTATTTAACTTCAGCATGCAGGCATTAGCCCTTTGAGCAGGCAAAAAGATGAAAGAACTGTCTCTTCCCGTGCTGCTCTTGTTCATCTCTTAACTATCTCATTGATGAGCAAAATAGATGGAGCTTCTGCTCATGGATGTGCTTGCTTCTAATCCTCACATGCAACTTGAAATGTTTTGTTTTGGTGTGTTTGCATCTCTTTTTCAAAATGTGATGCAAAACTCTTGTGGCACAAAAACTTCTCTAATCCTGCTTTATTTTAGCTGTGTATGATCATAGATTATGATCTTGCCCTTATACTGCATAGGCATCAGTCAGTCTCAGGTAGATGCTTCAGAGCTTTAAGTCTGTTGGCTTCGTATCTTGTGTTTTCACTGTGTCTAGATTAAGCTAAGATTTTTTTTTTTTTTTTTAAAGAGGAGGATATAACTTATTTTTGTAAAGTTGCTTTGTTTCAGGATTTCTGAGGCTACACAAACTTGCCCTGAATTTTCCTGAGACAGGTAATCATAGAAATCTTTAGCAGTTGTATTTTTAGTTTGTTTGTTTTCTTTTTTCTTTTTTTCTTCTTAAAGAATAGAGTTAAAGATATTTGCAAACATGAAAGCCATAAGGTTACTTTGCTTGTACACTTGCTGCAGGTTGGGAGCTTGTCAGCTGCCTAGCATTGTGTTGGCAGCAGAGGTGTTCAAAGCTCATAACTGGATACTAGGGCTTTTTGATGTATATTGAGCATCTTTTCTGGAATAGTCCTCTTTGACAAGCAGCTCAGTGTACCTGCTCAGGTAATGAAACTCTTGACAGCACCCAGTCAATATTAGTTTATTTCCAAGCAGTGCATAAGATTTCTGAGGTCCTACTAGTAAAATGAAACTAGTCTAGTATAAACTAGTTGATATCACTTCGGTAGTTTAGGTATCATACTGAATTATTATTTTGGATAACTCATAACTTATTGCAGAGGGGCTTATTTCCAGCACTTTGTATACTGATACAATTTAGTTAAAATATATATATGTATAAATATAGCAAAATTTCTCCCCTCCCAAAAGAAGAATGTATCTTAAACTTCTACTTGCGATGACCAAGTGTCACAGTTGGGATAAGCCAGAGTGTTTCAGCTAAGCATTTAGAGCCAGGCCCCAGGAATCTTTCCCGAAGTTGAATTCCTGGTCTCCCTGGTGTGAGCAGTATGGCTTATGGTTTAGGCTCATTGTGCTTGAGAGGAATCTCATCCTGATTTATTTCAGAGTGGGGGAGAGTTAATAGGCACTTCAGAATGTCGCGGGCCAAATTTTGCTCTCAGACCTAAGTTTGTGACTCTCACCGAATGAGCAATAGCTGCATTTGAAGAAGGCAGCATCTGACCCAGTGGAGGAGTTGAAAAGAACCCGACGTGGATTGGTGCATTATCCCCATGCAGACAGGGATTATGCTTATTCCTAGAAAGAGCATTATTAACAGAACTGAAAGGTAACAACGCCAAAGCCTGTGCAGGCAGCAATTGCTGGAAGCTTACATTGCTATTGACTAGATGGGAGGATAGATTGTATCTAAGTGATACCCTGCAGGCTAGCCAGATGAGGGAGCACCCACAGACTGGTCCTTTGGACTTGTACGAAATGCTCGTTAGTGTAAGGAAGGAGAGCCACAGGCCTGTGACAGGGAGGGCCAGCCGGATTCCTGCCAGGTGGAAACAGCAATTTAGCACACGTGTACATATTCTGCAACACGTGGGGAAGAGTATCAACCTGAACTGTCCATCAGAGCTTTTTAGGCAAAATTACTTAAATTACTGAAGTTTTGGATAAATAGAAACCCAGGCGAAGACAGGCACAAAAGGAGCTCAAGTCCAGCAGTATTTTTATCCATGCCTGCAGTCACAGACAATTGGTTGTGTGTGGGATATGCTGCTTGGCTGTTACTCGTAAATCTTTTCTAAATATCTAGGAAATGCAATTCCGAAGGCCCAGCCCTTTTGCCCGAGGGCAAATTTCCACATTACAAAAAAAAAAAAAAAAAAAAAAGTTATGCACATAGTGGATTGCAATCTTGTGTGCGTGGTTGGTTGGTTTTTTAGGGGGAAGAGGGAGGGAAATGTGGTGAGGATGGAGGGTCTTTATCCAGGACAAAATGACTGTTTGCTTAGGGAAAATGTGAGCCCTTTGAAATAGAAATTAACTTGGTAAAATATGCTTTTAAAATTGACACTTTATCCAAGTCCTGCAAATAAGCTAAAAAATACATGTACGCACACACACAAATTCAGTCTGTTAGCTTCATTACCTTGTCCATGCATCTAGACTGTTGAATGCTATAAAAGGTGGGATTGTAGTTTCCTGCCTCTCAGATTCCTTAGTTTTATTTGATTAATGTTTTAATGGCTGCTAACAACAATTGTAGGTGTCCAATTTAGCCACCATGCCTCCTCTTTTTCCCTACTGTGACGTTACCCGTGCCTCTCACTAAAGGCAAGGACTGCGTCTTGGCTGTCGTGAAGTGCATGGAAATAATGCTGCAATACTGAAACCATTCAGTCTAAGGGTTTTCAGTATGTTGTTATGGACATATTTTAAAATACAATATATTGTTAACTCTTTAAACTTAATGCAGCAAATGAAGCAGACAATCTAGAAGTTATAATGATTCTAACATCCCAGTGAGATTAGCCATCAAAATAGACTTGGCACAAATTAGTTCTGACTGTGCCTAAACTGTTTTAAGGTAAGAGTCAATTTATTTTATTTGATGGTTAGGCAAAGGGAATGTTTTGTGACTTTGGAAAAAATATAGTACAATTGTGCTCTAGTTCAGATTTCAAACTCTATGCAGGTCTTTGTCCCTTATTCTCTGCACTCATCAATTTGTTTCCTTCTCTTTCTATTTTTTCGTCATTAATAGTATTGCATAATTATATCTCTGCATTTTTATTAAATGTAAGGCCTTTGATTTGGGACGCTGTTAAATGCCAAATCTGCCCCATGAGTATTTCAGCCTCTGTTTAGTTGAATCTGTGGCCGTGCATACTTGCTTCCTCCGGGCATCGTTTTCAGCGGTTGTCAATGTTACTTATCCAGCAGAGGAACACAAGTCTTTGGGCTGCCCTAGTCAGTATGGATCCCATGACTCTTCTTCTGTTCCTTTTTGTCAGAGTTGTCAATGACTGACTCTTAATTAAGAGGTATCTGCACTACAGTCTGTGACCTAATACCAAACAGAAGGAAACTGGATGGAGCCTCTGCACAAGCTTGGGGATAATTCAGGGGTGGGGGGGAAGGGGAAAACACAATTTCAAGATGGTAAGAATCATTTTTCATACCATAAGCTACATAATGATGCATGTATATTCCTGTTGACAGTGATTGCTAATTCTCTAATATGGAATAGGAGAGATAGTGATCCAGATCTAACGAGTTTTAAAAAGAGTGCATAAGAGTACTTAGCAGAGCTCTAGAAGTTATGGTCAGCAGTTACTGACCAGCTGTAGTTATGTTCCAATTCTGAAAGAAAAGAAGTTAGTGACATTTCAAGTATTGAAAAGTGACTTTCAATCAAGAATCCTCTAGAATTTACGTTTTTATTTACTTTTATATTCTGGTCTTTCTTTTTTAAAAAAAAAGAAGTCATTCTGAATGACTTGCAATGTAATGTTGATATCTGCTTGATAGTTGCTGGAGACCCTTATGGAGTTAGGCGTGTTGGCTGTTTTAAGGAAACTTTCTTGCTTGTAATGGCTTAATAATCTAACACAGTGTTTGAGAACTCTTTCTGTGTTCTTCACTATCCAGTAATAATGTGATTCTACCATGCAGTTGTACATTAGAGCTCTCCTTACTTAACAAAATATGAAATAAAGTCTGCAATTTCCTATTATTTTAAATATGTTGCTACTTTGTTCAGCTAGCTGTTCCCTTAATTCACTTTTGGTTATTCTTCCAACAGTGGAAGCTCAAGAGGAAAGCTTAACATGTTCAAAATTTGTCATTTGAAACAAGGCATTAAAATGTTTCCAGAGTGTAAAATACATGTTCTCTGTACTTTCAAAGCAAGCAGTGTAAAACTACAGAAAAGCTTTCCTGGGAAATCTACAAGATGGTTCATTACAAACTGTTACAATACATTAAAAAAAGTTCCATTTCTTCATCTGGACAAATCTAGGTCCAACAGGATGTAGCAAGTCGTACGTACAGTTAGGTACAACCCTATCTTTCCACAAACCACAGGGCTATATAGGTGGAACAGTACTGTCTCGGCAAGCTGCTGAGTTGCTTCATCCATATGATGGGATGGAATCTCTGGAATCCCTTTGTCTTTTGTTTGCTATGTGTTTTTGAAAATTACACTCGGTTGCTTTACTGAGGAGGCTGCTTTAAGAACTGCATTAAAAAAAAAAAAAGGTAACTAGGTAACTCCTCTTTACTTACTGTGTCTCTTGCCCTAGAGCTCTGGTCTGAGCTTGGTTGCAGACTCTTATATCAAACCCTCCTGATATTTGTGTACATTTGCAGAGCTGTTGAATAGAAATTGATTGGGTTAAATTATTCAAATTAAACAAATAAGTCCTTTCCAAGTCAAAGATTAAATGTAAAATTTGGCAGAATTATTTCTTTAGTGTCTGTGGAAAGGTAAGTGGTATTGGACCATAATAAAAAATTCATCTTTGAAGTACGATTGAAATTTCAATTAATGTTATCCATAGTAAGGCTCATAGAAATATAATCATTATAATATGTTTTGTTGGCCTTTCACTTTGATATGGAGGCTAAAGGAAATGAAGCAGAGCTCTATCCCAGTTATATTGGTGCTAAATGTGGAAATAAGGGGTTTCTGACACAGATATGTTTTACTTTTCACATTAAATCTCATCTCTTGTGTTATATGAACTATTTAACACACTGATGATATTTGGCTTTGTGATGGTTTTGGTTTTGTGACCAGATTGGCACTTTTCACAGATATGGGACATTTGAGAAGTCTTGTGGAGCAACAGATAAACTATGGTTTCAGTGTAAAAGTCAGCAGTCATGCCTAATGCATCTGTGCATATTCTGGTCCTTATCTTTGCATTTTGCTTATTAATATTCTTGATAATAGGAGAGAATGTGTCCTTATTGTATAATTTGTGTCTACTGCTGGAGAACTGAGGGCTTGTTTTTCATTTTACTAGATGTTATTTGTAGACTTTCTGAAACTTTCTGTAGTCCTGAGGTGGCATTTCTTATTTCATTCTCTACCAGTGTCTCTATTAAGACATAATTTCCACTTGCGCTGCATTTGTGATTCTTAATTCACGAAAGAGAAGAGGGAAAAAAAAAATGGTCTTGTGAGTATGTATGAAAAGATTCTTATTAGCTTACAATTCAAAATTTAGTCTATAATAAATTAACATTCCTGTTTTGACTTTTTAACAGGCAATAATTTTGAACTCTAACTTCAAGCTTTCACTGAGCACCTAGGTTCTGCAGCAAGAAAATAACAGTAAGTTTTTATCTACATTTCATAACTTATGCTTTTGAAGATGTTTGGTGTTTGTGACATTTACTCTAGAAAGCTAATATGGCTTACATTGTAGAGTTTTGTTCTCAGTGCACCAGGTGGTTCCAGCTCAGAATATTTAGTGACCTTTCACAGAAGGAAAGAATAAATTTGAATAAAAGCCAATATTTTAATTCAGTCATAATCTGCAATTCTTTCACTGAGTACTATAATTTCATATGACATATTCCTATTAAGTTACTAAAAATAATTAGAAACGAATAACAGTGCTAATAGAGCTTAACCAAAATTTTCCATGTATGATAACATGCAATGAAGCTAATTGCAAATGTCACTATTCTGAAAGATTAGAACAAGATACAATATTGGAAATGATAAGGTTTTTAAAATTCCTGGTTGTAAAAATTTGGACATTGTGTCATCAACAATCATCTTTAAAAAGGCTATTGTCTTTGACAGGCAATTTTTTTCTTAATAGCTATTAACAATCTTCATGCAAAACAACGTAAGATAAAATTATTATGCAAGTGAAGACACTGTGTTTTTTGTAAAGGTATTGAACACATATTGAACACTTGAATGTAAAAGTAAGCACACTAGTTGCTGTGTTTACCACCAAGGGATTAATTTAGGAAGCTTCCGTTAGCTTCTAGTTTGGTTTCAGTTTTTATCAGATGCTGAATGGTGCTTGTTGGAGCGAGACAGGCGCCATGTGGCAGAGACTGACACTGCTAGAGGGTGTTCCTGGCCTGGGGACATCGGAACTTGGGGCTGTCTGTGGGCAAAATCCTACAAAAGTGAGCCCTGGGTATGTGGCCTGTAATAAAGTGATTTTTGCAATCTTGCTGATTGGTGAGACCCTTCTTGGTAACTTGCTTTCCAACTCGATACTACATCTCTTTTCCCCCTCTCTCCCTTAAACTCATCTCTGTATGTGAATCATTTTTTAAAAAAAGGGGAAAAAAAAAGACCTCTTGGAACAATGAGTT
>NW_010586763.1:0-29700 GCF_000705375.1 Tinamus guttatus
AAACCAAAATACATACAGGAAACTGAACTCTCAAAACTTCTGTATGTTCAGTCAAAGATTCTGATGCCTTGCATCACATTACAGCATTTCTTGAAATGGCAGCCTCTGGTGGCAAGAGTTGTTCTGTTTTTGTAGGGTTCAGACGAGGGGATCTGTCCACGTGAGAACACTTATAAATGCAAACCATATTTTTCAAGGCTACATGGCATTTCCAGAGCTTAGGAACATAGTTTCTCAATATTCATTTTTCTTCTCAGCCCAACAACATCAGAGAAAATTTTGAATTCTCCCCTAAGGACATGTGTGACTTTCCCTGCAGTAGAAAAAAAAAAAAAAAAAAAGAGCTGGCAACAAATCTGAAGCATACTGTGGGCTAGTTTTTGTCTTTTTTTAATGAAGATTTGCCTCTGATTGATTATAAATTTCACAGTACACCTTTGACTTGAGATTTACTCTGGCAACGATAAAAGTTTGTGATTTTTTTAAAAAGTGGTTATCTTCGTGGCATATTTTAGTTTCAACAAATGCATTTCCTCCTCCTAATCTCTCATAACGAAACCTCCTCCAAAGTCATGCAGTCATTGCTTGAGTCCTGTAAACTAGTAATTTTATGCTTTGTATTGATATGTTTAAAAGTAATGGTGGTGTTTAATGCTTGATTCATGGGGCTTGATTAGTATTTCCTAACTTGTATCAAAGCTCCTTTGTCTATTTTATACTCAGAAGGACTGCATTACTGACTCAAGCCTTACCTGTAGGCGTTAGTTATTCCACTGGAAACATTATATTCTGAGAAAAGCCTATTGAAATGAGCAGTATGTTATATGTACTGGGGACACCAAGTTGGTAAAAAAAATAAAATAAAAAGAAGTTGCCATGGTATATCGAAAAGGCAGGAAGGTGAAATTATGAGAAATTACTTGATAAAAGGATTTAATGTTTTTTTTTTTCAAAATATTTTTGTAGCGTTGCAACTCTAATATTAAACTTTCCATTTAAAATGAAAATAGAAGTACTATTTGGCCTTAACAAATGTCCCCACTGTTGCTTTTGGATTGAAAGTCTGAATTTGACTGTGATTCTTTCCACTAAATTATATATATATTTTTAATTGTAAACCATATTTTTTCTGTTTTTCACTTTGAAAAATGAAAGACTACTTCCAAATTAAAGCTTTCTTCTCATTTTACCTCATGTTTCTGAGAGGCCAAATTTGACATCTTTCTGTGAACTTATCTGGACAGATGAGGTACTGTCAGGAAGAGAAGTAGTGGTGTATCAGAGATAAGGTAGTTCAGTGATGAATCATACCTGGCCACCTTGATTGTCTTCTATTTACAAGAAAATGACTGGATATTTTAATGAATGTCATTTCCCTTGATTTTATCAGGGTTTTCAGCATTGTCTCCCAGAATTCTCTTCTATCCAAACTAAGGTGTTAGAGTCTGGATAGGTGGACAACTTCATGGCTATAACATTGGCTGGATGATTGGCTAATGTGGTAGTAGCTAATGGTAGCAGTTAATACTGTACCTGGAGGCCTGTAAAAGATGTAGAACCACAGGGGTCTATACTGAGACCTGGTCTGTTTGACATCTTTATCAATGACATGGAGCAGGTGACAGAGTGATGAAGTTTTCAGGTCAGGCAAAGCTGAGGGGACTAGCTGATATGCTAAAGGGCAGGGCTGCCCTTCAGAAGCTGTGGAGTAAATGGGCTGACAGTGACTTTATGAAACCCAGAAGGACAAATGCCAAGTCTTTCACTTTGGAAGGAAGCAAAATGGGGACTAACTGTCTGGGGAGTGGTTTATGCAGTAAGGCCTTGAGGGTCCTAGTAATTAGTGAGCTGAATATGTGCTGCTGGTGTGTCCTGGCAGCAAAGAGGACCAAGAGCAACATGTCTGAACAGTGGCACAGCCTGTTTATCAAGGGAATGGATTATTCTCATCCCTCATTAGAACTTATTTGGGCTCCAGTACTGGACCTCACGAGTACAGGAGAGACATCAGTAAAGCTAAGCAGGTTCAGCAAAGGCCACCAGACTTATCAAAGCTAAAATGCTTGCCTTGTGAGGAGAGGCTGAGGAAGCTGGACTTGTTCAGCCTGGAGAAGAGATGGTTTCAGGAGGACTTGACAGCAGACTGCCAGTGATTAAATGGATATCAAGAGTGCTCTTCACTGTGGTGAGAGGATGAAAGAAAAGTTCGGACGGAGTATATGGAGAAAACTTCTCATCATGAGGGCAATGAATGGAGCCAGTTGCTCAGAGAGCAATCTCTGTCTTTGTTATTGGAGGTTTTCAAGATTCAAATGCAAAAGGCCTGGTCTGAGCTCAGAGTTGGGTCTACTTTGAGTAGGAAATTGGCTTGGATTGGATGACCTTTGGAGGTCCCTTCTGACCTGAATTAATCTATATTTATATGAAAAAGCAACATATGACAAATGCTTTCTGTTAAAGTCTGAGGATAAATGAGTGTCTGTAAGGCATATTTTTTCCACTACTGTGGTTAGGCACCAAAAGATTTTTCTTCACAACTACGTCACATTTTCAGAAAAGAGGCCAAGACTGTCTTTTTTTTTTTTTTTTAATGTTATCTTTGTATTATTTGAGCTCTGGACCTTGGAGAGGTGTGTCTCTAGTGCCCGATGAACCTCTTGACCATTTTCTGGTTCTAGAAGACTTAAATATGCCAGTGCAAACTGGCATAGTTGCACTGGCATAGTGCAAACTATGACTCTGCTAGTGCAGAACAGGAAATGAAAAGGATTAGCCCTGCACAGCTAAGGGAAGGAATAATCTGTATATCAGAAAGGGAAGTAAGGCCACAGTATAATGATTTGTTTGGACCCAGAAGATTCTTTTCTTTGTTAATTTGATGTAAAAGTACAAAAGTAATAAGGTGTCACCTTCAAAACAGATTTGTTTGAAAAGGATATTTGTGAGGTTTGGTTCTTACAGCAGGGCTTTTTGTAAGAGATATATAAACTCCCTGTGATCTTAATGGTGCCATAAATATAGAAATGATGAAATGTGCAAGAGAGTCAATGTTTAACTAATTGAATAAAGTACCCCACACGTAGAAAGGCATTTATGATCCAGTACAGTCATAAGTGAATATGTAAATTAAATTGCTTGGGTTATGAAAAGGCATGTGCAAAACTGATTGCTTCTTGCTTTCCCTGAGCTTATAATTTTAACATCTCTTAGTCATTTTAGTTTTTTCAAGGCAATATTTTAAGCATTAAAGGGATAGCAAACTGCTAGCAAGTTTTTACTTTGCTATAGCTCATCTTTGGATCACTTAATAAACAATGCTAATATCCTGATTGACTTCTGCTCAAAAAGGAGCCGATTTTTTGTAAAAAAAATGATGTGACAGGTGAAACAGGGGCCTAGCAGCAATGATAAATAAAATTTGAGTGGTCAGCAGTGTATGTGGATCATAAATTATATTTTGTTAAAAAGTAAAACATAACTGGAATATACTGTCCAGTGACAAGACAGAACTCAAGAGGAAATGACCTACAGTCTAAACAGATTTCTTCTAGAAGAACTGAAGTGTAAGTAATGTCTCATTGGTGAATTCGAGGTTGGGGTAGTGTCCTGTCAAAAGTGAGACAAGTCCCCACAGTCTGGGGTAGAGAGGTGCTGTGTTTGTTAGTACAATTCAGCCCTTAACTTAACATGTCTTGTTTATTTTCTTATCCCTCTTTCTTATCTGTAAAAAATATTTTTTTTGAAGCCAAACAACAGCTACTAACCTAGGTTTCCAATGAAGGAACTCAAGTTTAGTCAGTGTTCTTTGTGAAAAACACCTGAAAAAGGGATTTTCATAAGCTGATACAAACAGATACATAACTCCTAACTTTGCTCACATACTCTGAACAAGCCTTTTCCATTTTACAGCCTTTGAACAATGAATATATTTATATTTATCTGAAAGCTTGCTTTGCTGAGTTCTTGAAAACACCTGCAAACTTCTTTCAGTGCACAAGCTTGTTAAAGCTTCCTTCTGCTCCATGTGAAGTTCTGTTGCTGAGTTTCTGGCTATTTCAGCTTTTCCTGAAGGCAAGACTATTTGAAAAATCCCACTCTCATGGTTCTATCCAGACTTAGGCCTAGCAGAAAATTTGACATTCTTCAAGAACCATAAGGAGATGCTGCAGCTCACTGAGAATGAGATTGCCGCCTTACGGCTTCAGTCAGAATATTTTTTGTGGGGGTGTTGATTGCAATGGGGAGGAGGTGGAGCAATGCCAACGCTAGACATGGAAGTGAAATGAGAGATAAAAGTCATGCAGTACTAATCAGCAATCCATTCAGCTTTGGGAAGTGTCGAGATGCTAAGTAGAGCATATTGCCTGAGAGAGACAGAAAGAGAGAGTTGACAAAATACTTCCTAGAACTGCAAGATTTTGTGACTAATTCAGACTTTGGGAGGCCACAATTTCATTTTTTAAAATATTTGATGTTTCTTTCCTTTTTGGTAATAATGAAGATCCATGGCCCTGGCAAACCCCAAGGCCTCTTAAAATAAAATAAAATAACTAGAAGAGAAAATAGCCTGCTCACTTACTAGACCTTGTTCATGATAGATTGTGACTTACACAGCCATCAAAGAAAGCACCTTTCTTCCTGGTATACTAGGGACATTGCTCACTGTGGTAAAGAATAGCAGAACCCAGTACTAGGTGATGAGTTATAACTATAATTATGCTCTGCATTATATATATATAAAAAAATACTGTATTTGGAGAATATGAGCTCTTCCAGAGCTGCATAAAGTAGGTTCCTGAAAAGCAGAAGGGAATAAGTGTATTTAAAAGGGAGAGAGGAAAAGTATGGTGAGAAAAATAGATTCAAGATTCATTTTACTTACATCATAGCAGAATGGTACTTTTGAGTGTAAGTAAGTGTACTGTTCTGTAAGGGTCCCTTAAATCAGGCAGTAGTCCTGACTGTGCTTGGAAGAGGATGTGTGAAACTCATTCCTGAGTTATCAATAATAGCAAACTTCATAGCAGATGGGAATTTTTAGTGAGTCCTAAAATAAATGCAGGATAGAATTTTAACAGGATAAAACTGGTAAAAGTATTTGAATTGTGATGGCCTGATTAAAAATAAATAAATAAATAAATAAATAACAAAACAAACAAACCCTAACAACAGCAACAACAAAGCAAGGAACACTATTGTGCTTTGAGTTTGGACCACAGAGAGACCTCCCATTTCCAACTAGGAGAATGCATCTAGAAACATACAAGGGCTAAGTAGGGGCTTGGGGATCAGGATATCTATATCATCCTCCTGCTCCTACTTCACACTTAGAGGTTACAGTGGTTGCAAGCTTCCTTCCTTGCAGCTATGGTGAGAAGGCATTCCCTGGTCTTTTTGCTTATATTCATGCACATGGTCTGTACACATTTTATCTTCCCAAAAATTGCTCCCTGAGGCATATTAACCAAAAATAGATGCCAAACTTTTCCTCTAACTTGGGGGCAAAAATATGTCATTGTCGCTTGGGTCATGTTTCTACTGACTTCAAGAGGAAATCTGGCTTTTAGAGTTTGGCTGCTAAACTGGCCTTTCCTTTTACCCTCATGGTAGGTACCATTTCAATTCATTTAATTGCAGACATAAATAATGTCAATTAGCTCTCTGGCTGCTTGTCTGTGCTGCCCCATCAGGGTGATATCTATACCTAATATTGTGTGAAAAATTGCAGCTAAATTTACTTGGCCACAACATAATATGCTTTTAAAAAATGCCTTCAGTGATTATCCTGAATCACTGTAATGATATTCTGTATTACTTCTTTTTCCCTCCAATTCTTCACACTGTTTTTTCTATGATGTTCTTTGATTTCCATCAGAAGCATCTTCATAACCTTTTTTCCACTTTTTCAAATGATGGTTAATGCACGCAGAGTACAAAAGTTAATTTTCAGTGTCCTAATACACTCCCCTAATCTTCTTTCCTTTTTTTGTGTTTGTGCTGATGAGTTCAGGATCATTAAAATCTTTTTCTTGTTAAAACAAATTTCCAGGACAAAAAGCATGCATATTAAAGTCCCTACCTGGACAAGGCTATTAACTTGAGGGAGAAAAAGGTGTGTTGATGGATTACACTAATACAAGGGTAGAAGAATAATTAAATGAGTGCAATGCATTAGTACTTCTAAGTTTATTTTCCAGACCATACAGAACAATTAAGTTTCCTAAATCTCAAGGGACCAGGGACATACTATTAAAAGAATAATTCTTCTCTATTTGTTGCACCATCTATTTGCAACAATAGCAATTTGTACACAATATATAGAGATCTTTATTATACCTACCGGACTACGTTAATTGCTGGCCACTGAAGCAGTAGCATTATTATTACAAAAACTTTGTTTTGTTCAATAAGCAATTTGTTATCTTGAGAGATACTTAATAATATTTCCGCTTTGGATGATATTTTTTGACATTTTATCACAGTGACTTCAAGTTCAAAATGAATATTAATGCTTTGGCATGCATGCTTCTTAAATTGGTAAGCCTAATAGAAATATTTAATCATTAAGCGAACTATATCTTATATATAAAATGACTGGTCACAGCAACCTCCTCAATGTAAGAGAGTTTCTTTTTATAATTCTGCAGAGGCAGAACTTAATATAAAGTTGAAAATTGAAAAGCAGATATTTTTGAAAGATATATTTTTTGAAAGATTTTTTCAGATATATCTGAAAAGCAGATATAACCTTTTCAATTACCTTTCCTAACTAATGTCTATGACCATGCATTTACTCAACTAAAACAGAATTCCCATCAACACTTAAATATACTGTGGTTACTGGTGAATATCTGATCTGATTTTATCACATTAGTTATTCCATCCTCTATGCTGTAATCATTCTCTGATTGTTGGTATAAGAACCAAGGGTCAGCAATTCATACAGCTTATATAGCCCTTTGCCTCTGATCAGCACCTTTGTCTCACCATAGATACTTTGTTTAAATTGAAAAAAAAAGTGACTTTCACAATTCAAGTGGTGTGCCTGAATTCTAGACTTACTTACAAACACTTTCTTTCTTTGTTTATAATGAAAAGTCCTAATTTTAAAGAAAAAAAAGAAAAAAGGGAGCCAAGTGATTGATAAAAAAGCATCAGGTAACTATTCTTTTGGGTTGTAGAGCTCTGTATCTGAAACTTTGTTCATCTGTTCAGCTAAAGAATTTCTTAGATCTCTGCAGCTGGGAATATGGGTTGAACTATTTTGTTCATTTTTACCTAGTAGACTAATCAGGATTTGAAACTCAGATCTCTGTTAGTGGAAATAGTGAAAATAGTAGTATTAAAAGTATCAGAGCATGTATCAGGGATCTGAAAGATCTGGATTTCTGGTTCTATTGCAGACAGAGACTCCTCTCACTGTCTGTAGCAAAAAAAAAGAGTTGTACTTTGTTTCCTGATATATTGGTGGGATTCCCAAAGCATCCTAGACAGAAGGCACACTAATTTGAGAGTTACAGACCTTAAAAACAAACTCTCTTAAATTAAATCGTCTTCAGTTGTCTGCCAGCAAAGGCATTGAACCTCACTGAGGAAGAGCTTAAATCTCCTTTATTTCTCACACTTCAAATTGAGTGAGAAATGCAGTTGGGATAGGAAAGATCTCATTGTTGATTCCTGAGACTCCCTCAGCTAGTTTCAGATCTGAATTCAAATCATAGCCAGTCTCAAAACTGATAGGTTACTATCATCCCAGAGTGCCTGTGTGTACACGCACAGTGAAATGCAGGCAGATTTTGATAGTACTTTGTTAAGATGAGAGCTGAGCTGATGTGGTGTGAATGGTCCTAAGCTGCCTCATTAATGGGTAAAATATATTAGCACATGACTCAATTAAACAGGTTTTGGAGACCATGTTTTTGTCTTGGGACTGCTAGGAGAACATAGGCATGGACTTGGTTGACTGGCACAAATGGTTAAGTCACTGTAACTCAGAAATGTTTAGTTCGCTGCTTATTCCCTTCCTTTGGTGTCTCTAAGCCAAAGCATCGTTCAGATCAATTCTTTCAGCTTATCTCCTGCTCTAGTCTCATAACTCAGTAGTTATCAAAACAAAAACAACAACAAAAAAGTTACAATGGGAGGAAACACTTGTTGTCTCAGAGGGAGGCATGTGAAAAAAAAAGAGAGACATCAGTCATTACCGCTTTGTCATCTTTGCCCAGGAGTTATTCCTCCACTTGTACATGCCTGTAGAGTTGACTGTTGCTGTAGGCAATGTGGGACAGGAGCCTTGACTCTGATGCCCCACCCGTAGACTGCACAGCAACACACATCAAGAAAGTCCTTAGCCTTGTTCTTCCCTACTTTTATGCTACAGCAGGCTCCCATCTCCTTTGTAAATTTTAAAAGAGATCTAAGACTGAGAACAAAACTGAGTCTTGAAAGAATATCTTCTAACTTTCTTGCATTTCAAAGGATACACAATTTGTCTTCGAAATGCTACTGCTCCTGCTCTCCAAAACACTTCTTCCCTGCCTCCCTGAGTTGGTGAAGAAGTAAAACTAAGACTGTAAGTATCATTTTGACTGTAGTTTGTTGTAGCTTGGATGCAATTAGTCCAATCACTGCAAAAAAGCACATGTATTAGTCAAATAACATCTGCCATTTAATGCTAGAGCCTAAACACGAAACATGTATCCAAAGGCCCTTCCAGAAATTCCAGGGTAGTTTAATATCATTAGCACTGAAGTATGTAAACAAAAATAGACTGATTTCCAAAAGAAAAGCAATGCTGATTATTTCTGCTAATGTTTTTTTTTTCTGCTGACTTTTTTTTTTCTTTTTAGAATAAAGCCTCTTCTTGACCCTATGTAAGAGACTGTTGTGGATTGTGTTTGTCTCGACATTGTTGACACACCACCTACCTGAACAATGCACCGGCATCTTGTCTCTGAGAAAACCAGCTCAAGATGTCAAAAAAGGACATTATCTCTCCCCATTTACACTTAACTCTGGTATCTTGTCTCTGGGAAGACTATAATATCAGCTATCTACTTGGCCTCCGCACGCTGTCCCTGGGAAGATCAGCTCGAGACCTAACTCAGCAGTGCCCACCAGAGCAGCTCGCATTCCAATCGGGTGAAGAGGAACATCAAATCACACTGCGCGTATGACACAAACAACATGTACCAGAAAACTTCAAGAAAGTAGGAAGACTGTTTGAGAAGGTGGGTATAAAAGGAGCACGTATTCCCCCCCATTAGGTGTGTGCAGAACATCACCTGCACCGAGATGCAAGGCTTGTTTCCCTGAACATCACCTGCACCGAGGCACGGAGGCACCTGTACCTGCATCAAAGTGGAGCCAATGACATTTAGCCGAACTGGTGATGGTGGTAACTATAATCTTGTTGCATCTCTCCTGCTTGCTTGCTTATCTTTCTTTCTTTTTCCCTTCTTCTTCTCTCTGCCCTATTGCGCTTATGAGAATAAAGCTAACAAGGTTGTAAGAGAATAAAGCCAACAAGGTTGAATGGCATTTGACCCCGTTTGTGTCTTAATCTCCCTCTTGGGATCGTATCGAAACCTCCTCCGACACTGGATCGGGACACCCTTACATTGAGAAGACTCATGCCATGGTTTAATAACTGTATGAAGATTGAAATTTTTGCCGTGGTTTTAGGCCAATTTTCATACTCACTCACTGTTAAGGCTATTAATAGGGCTATTAAATCACCAGTGAATGGAAGCAAATATCAGTTAGCCGTAAGAAGTTTTCAGTAACAAATATATTTCTCTTAAAAGATAAAATCACTGGAATGGAGTTGAACTTACTTGCTTTAAATCAGACTACACTTTTCTGTAATTTTTTAAAGCATTATAATTCAAGAATTGCTTTTCAAGATTAATGCTTTCCAGTCTCTAGGCAATAAGATATGGGTTTATAAGGGATACACTATACTAAATACTCCAGTGTCACAATTTTGAATGCCTTCAGTGGGACCCACAGTTTAGAAGATGATAGATCACCACCTCCTGAAACAGGGCACTTAAAAACTGTTAAAATAAGCATTTGAAAACTGAGATGTCACACTTGCCACCTGAGTTTTTTAAGTCTCAGCATTCATCTATATGCAGGTGGTTGCTTGTGTCACCTAACCTGTGTTGTAGCATGGTGCTCCCAAGCTTCTGCACAGCTTCTAAGCCCTCCTTTGTTCCAAAGTTCTTGGAGCAGAGACCTTTCTTTGCTTCGTGTTTGCACATGATGCACCGTGATGAGATCCAGAGGTGCTAGAGTGGCACAGGCTGCCAGGCAGTGGCAGAAAGTGTGCTTCTTTTTCTCCTTCTGATGCTGAAAATTCTTAAATTCTTCTTTGGCTGCTCGGAGGAAGAGAGAGCAGGGCTGATTTCACAAATGTTGCAACTTGCTGCCTCATAACTAGACACAAATCAAATGTTTAATGCTAATATTAATTAATTTTAATTAACATTTTTTCATGCTGCTAATCCATTCCTGAGACATCTTAATGCATATGTAGGGTGGCTACGTGAGAGTGTAAAGTGTGGCTATGTGAGAGTGTTTCTCTGATTCTCTTAATGCATGTTGATATCTGATATGAGCTAAATGTGTAATTCTAGAACTAAATTTTCTCTCATATTTAACCCTCTCTGCTTATATCCCAACCCTTGCATAAAGTATTTAGTAAAATATATTTACATATAATTATGACATGATAAAAATTCAAAATGTATAGTATACCATTTGATGTATAGTATGCCATTTGTCCAGTGAGTGCACACTGCTCCTGCTAGGGAGGAGCGCTGGAATGTGAAAGATTACTGTACACATACACACTTAAAAAACCATCATCAAAAAAAAAAAAAAAAAACCTTCTGTAGGTATCTGCTCCATGTTCTTTATGTTTTTCATTTCTGGCGTTCTGCAACTGAGATGAGAAATATCTGGCATGCTATACCAACCACTTTCATTTTATATAATATGCACATATGAATCTCCTGGGAGAGTGAGACAACCATACTGCTGGCAGCATCTGTGTAAATTTGACTGCATGTCTCTGCTAATGTATTTCCATCGTAATCCACAAGTCTTCATTATTTCAGTCTTGGGTGTCTGTTGGGCAGAGGTTATCAATAACACTGAGTATGCAGAAGGTCTGATACATTTCAGTGTGCATAAGTGGAAAATAGCATATGACCAACAAACTAATTTCCCTAGATCAGCTCATATCCAGAGCTGATAGGCGATTACATTAAATTACCACTTCCTAACTTCTAGTTACCAGGAGTTCTTGATGATCCCCATTTTCCCATATCCTCTTATATATCTTTCTATTAGAATTTAACATGCTATCTCTGATAAATCCTATAATCCAACTATGGCCTTCAAAATAAGAACATTTTCAAACCTTAGCACAAATTTCTCACTAACCATTTTCTACAGGTAAGCTCATGCTTGAATTATTCGTACTATTTTCCATATCTTTTCAAGTTAAAATGGGCAGAAAATTAAACTTGATGCTGCCTTCTTTTCTGCCTTTAACTGAGAAATTTCATAATGCTCGGGAAATAAAAGTATCTATTTTATTAACTAGCTTATTAACACTCAGCATATAAATCTTATACCTTATTCTCATTTAAGGGCAGACAAAAGTAGGCTGTGTAAGTCATCTGCCAGGAATGTGTGAGCAACAAAGTCTGCACTCAGTTCTTAGGGGACTTTATAGGGTCCCAACAGAAAATTAAGTGACTCCCAGCAATGAATAAGTCTTTTCTGCAATCAGGTAATGAGTTAAACAAATGCATTTAAATAAATGGAGCTTCAGCAGAGGTGTGGAAGAGAGTAATGCATCCATTTGTGGAGATGTCAGAAAGCACAGAGCTCCCACTGTCTAGACTACTTCAGTAGCAGCCCTTGAGCTGTCCTCTTTTATGGACAACGAAGAGAGCTTGTCATTGCCCTTCCTCTCTGCATCACTTATCCTGTTTGTGCCAGGTCTCAAAGGCTGGACTTATTCTCCTACATGAAACAGAGCCAGAGGTGGCCTTGGACTACAGAACACAGACTGCATCTGCAGCCCTGAGTGCATGCAGTGCTCCTGTATGATACTCTGATCCAAAGATATAAATGCTATTTTTTAGGTGCATGTGTGTATATCTTTTTTTATTCTAAAGACCCTGAAATGATGCGAGGGCCATTCTTGAGCTATGCCTGTGACCACCATGCCCTCAGTTAAGCGCAATGGGTGACTGATGAGCCTGGGCACCAGCTTGCTCCAGGCCCTGTTTTATTTAGCTGAGCAAGGTCACACTGGGGCTCACGTGCTAAAGCTGCTTCTGTCTGCAGCGCAGGAGCTCCTGCTGACACTGTGCACTGCTGCAATTGGCACTCACCCGGTGGTGTTGTGCAGCTGCCCTGGGGAATTCTGCTTTTCAAATCCTGCTTGGGGATACAGTGTACACACCACAGAAGGAAGACAGACCATTTTGGAAAGCTGAAAGTCTCTTTTGGCATATCTGTGTCAACCCCAGTGCTGCAGATGCAAGCATTTGGTTAGTGCATAAGCTTTGCAGTGTTCTTTGCCTCCACTCAGTTATCACTCTGATTTTCAAATGTAGTAGTTTTCAACAGAAATGCATCAGCATGTTACAAAGCCTACATACACATCAAGTGTATGGTACTCACCGTTACCTTATTTGAGACAGCTCCTCTGCCTTTCCACAGACACCTAAGGAGTTTTATTCATGGCTCTGATTTCTCCCTCTATTGTCCGAGCAGGAGCTACTCTTCCTCCCCTCCTTCTTTGCTAGTCTTCATGCCACTAGATTTGCGTATCGTGTCACTGACTCCATAAAAAAAGGTGCATATCCACATTTTCTGTCAATATCAATTTTCTCTGCATAAAGCATATTTTTTAAGGAAGGCATTCAGTTCAACTGAAATGGAGAATGTATAAATTCCTGTTGCTTTTCTAAATTAAGTTATACATTTTCATTTGTAGAATCATGCCCCCTTAATGCCTTCTTAAGTCAATATGGCATCCAAAAATGCTAATAGTTTGCCTGCTTTTGTTGCTCACATTTTGTTCTCCACTCAGTATGGAGTCTTACCACTCAATTTTGAAAAAGCAAGAAAAGACAGAGAAAAAATAGAGGGAAGTCCTCTCTGAGGCCATATGAAATTCCAAATAGTAGGAGAGGTTTGGTATTTTCTCACACTCACTGTAGTTTGAAGTACAGCTTTGGAACTTTTAATAGCTTCATGTAGTGCGAAAAATTACACTCTAGTCTTATTCTCATGTTCAGAATTTCAATTAAAACAATTTATATGAGATCTATGCAGCCCTACCATTAACGCTGAAAAAGCAAACTCTTTATCACATACTATTGAAAAAGAATATTAGAATTTAATTTTGATTGATTTTAAAACTCCTTTGTAAATTGCTGGTTTAGGTTAAAGAACAGGTTTCCTATTAATTCTGGATTTGTGCAGAATCAAGACCAAAAAGGATGTAATAAAAATGCTTTAGAATTTCCTGTAATTCAGGAATATTTTAGCAATGCCTATATTGCACAGTTACTCCCAATTATACTGTATTTTATTCTCTGAGACCATTTTACCTCTTTCATTTGATAAAAAAAAAAATGACTTGTTGTGAACTGTTCATGCTTTGAGTATTGGTTCTTTGGCCACCTTCTTGCTAGTTTTTGCAGATTATTGTTGTTTTCTTTTGAGAAAGGGTTTTTTATGTCAAGTTTTATTTTTGCTCATTTCTTTTTTAATAGATCTTCTAAAATAATTTCATTGTATTAAAGTTGATAATTGTAATAATTAGACAAATATATGGTGACTGCTTGATGGAGATATAATTTAGTAAGAACTTAACTTGTCTTGAAAAATTGAAAATGTTAGCAGATCACACACAATTTAAAGATGAAAGGTGGCCTGATGGGAGGTTTACTTTCAGAAAACAAATGCTGCAGGTATTTTTTTTTTCTTTTTACTGAACTTCTTCTCACTATTGTCTTTTTGAAGGTTGAATGAAGCTAGTAAATGGAGGTCTGCAAACTGGTTGAGCCAGGAAAAATGTTCTTAAGGGATTTTTGAGTGAGAAACGTGAGGACAAACAAAAACAGGTACAGAATTTATTAGAAAATAAATAGGCTTGCATGAGTACTCTGTAAAAGACAGTCACCATCTCTTTCCCAGAACTCCTAAAGTGAGAATGGGAAATAGACTGCAGCCAGCAATGCTTCCTTCTGTAATAGATGAAGGGTGGGTGTTGCTCTGCCTTAATTAGGACCTGCTGTCTGATCCAACATGCCATGCACTCTTATCACCAAAGTGGGTGGAAGCTGCCACTTTCACTTCAACCTTGACAATGACTCAGACCATACCTCACATTCCCTGTTGATGCCCTGGACCTAACTTACAGCAGACTGTGCCTAAAACTCCCAATAAAATTTCATACAAGCTTTTTACCAGGCTTTGTGCGGCAGCTTACTGAACAAGCTTTTAACAGGAGTTTTGCTTTCAGGCTTATATTAATGCTCATTGAACAAATTAAACAGAAATCTTTGCACCTCTAGAAAACGCTCCACTCATTGCAAATGTGTCATAGAAATGAATCATCCAAAAGCTGCCCGCACTTACAACTGTTTTGTTTAACTTATTGGATGGCGTGTTGCCTGCTCAAGTGTTGTTTAGATGTAGCATAGGGAATAGGTGTCAGAAAAAGATGATTTTCCAGAAAAGTTTAAATAGAACAACAACTGTTAGCTTGTTAGCAACAATTTCCCCCTTCGTGACTGAGCAAGAAAGTATTATTTCCCTAAGAAGCCTTCCAACCTGCTTGCACCTGGTCCCTGTGTCAGCCTCACGAAGCCTTGGACGGTTGGGTCCCTGCAATGCTTGTCTCAGAACTGCCAGCCATTCTGGACAGGGATACCAGAACATCAAGAATGTATTTTCGTCTTATTCAAATTGTAATTTCTGCTTTGATGTCAAAGACTAGGAGAGTAGAGAAGAGAAAATGTTTCCTAGCCAGTGTTCCCCTCTTCTTACCCCCACCTCTCTCTCAGTTCTTGCCAAAGTGCTTCATCTTTTCAGCTGGACAAAAATATTTTTATTAAACCACTTGGATCCTCTATTAAAACTCATGGAAGGGCATGTATGAGAAGACACTAAGCAAAGAGTATTTTTGCCTCTCTTTTTAAGTATTTTCAGTACTTATAAAGGATACATAGATTCTGTCCTCTCAGGTGGGCTAAATATTTGCAGAAATCCCTCCCCACCCACTTTACTTTTCTCTCTTTTTGAACCAAATCAGAGCTGTAAATATGCAAATAAACAGTTCTTGCTCAGTTTCTCATCATAGTGCAACATAGTCCAAACCTCTTCTCATCTCCCACTCAACACTCAGAAAACTATCTCACATAGAGCACCTACTATCTTGCAATACAGAGACATATGTAATTATCTAGCAGATTTATGTAGAAATATAAATGCAAACTTAAGTCAGAGGACAGAGTTCCTGCTTACGGGAGACTCTGATTAGGCATGAAATAAAAATTAGCCAGGTATCTCCATGTTTCCTTTCTTGTCTTCTTTGTTTTCTGTAACTGGAAAAACGTAAACACGATATGTCAGAAAAAGCAAGGCTGCAATATGGATAAAAATACTTGTGTAGAGAGTTATGGAATATTGCAACTTGCTCCTGATGCTCTTTGTTTTTCACTTCAAAATATAATCACATGTCTTTAAAAAGTCATTAAAGTATTTTAAGCATATTCTGGTTTCAAAATCAAGACTTTCGAAATTCAGACTTTTACTTTCTTTCTCTCAGGATGTTAAAAATATGTTAGCAAAACAACTCTAGCAAAATAGTTTCCAATGAAATAATTTGTCTATTAAATACTCAGACATCCAAATTTATGATCAAGTCTTATCTAATTGAATTATACAGCTGCAAACTGTTAAAGAAGATCTAGAGAGAGTATAATGTATATTTGTTTCATAGATTGTAAAAGTAAATATTTGTAAAGATACATATTTGCTAGATTTAGCTTACTTTGTCATATTTAATATTTTAAGAATTGACTCTGTAGAGAGTGCCTATATGAAATGTAGGAAAATGTATGACTTACTTTCTATGAATTGTTTGATTCCTTGTCTTTATGTTGGAGAAAAATTCCCTGCTACATTTTTGAACAGTAGCTGCCACCAAAACTGACTTCTAAGAGAATTCATTTAAATTTTTCCTCATGTTTATTCTAAAAAAAGTTCAGGAAATAATGATACTAAACTTAGTAGGGGTAATAAATACATAATGCTATTCATAATAATCTTCATATCTACAGTGCATATGAGCAATAGGCATCTCATATTTTCAGCTGCTTTCTATATTCTCTCTCCTGCGTGTATGTGTGATGTGCCAGTGTTTTTTTTCATATATCTTAGCTGACTATGGTGACTAGCTAAATACGGATACAACTAATCTGAATTAGTTCAGTAGCTCTGAAAGTCAGATGTGCCATCCAATTGCCCAACAGGAGCCATGTAAAAATCATTGGAGTATTGTTATATAACCTCTAGAAGACTAATTAATTCAAATCATTTGAAAATAAAAGATAGGTACAGATTTTGCTATAGTTCCAAAGCTGCAGTAATTTATCAACTGGAACTAGTGCTAACAGGGACCCAAGTTAATTGATAGAAATTAACAAGATTTGACATGAACCTTGAAATTTCAAAATTATTTTCAAGTTCTATTCATTTTGGTGACAAAGAACTTCCCCAATGAGATGATGGATGCTAATAACTGCTGTTTCATTCAGCTAAATTTATTGTAAGTAGAGGGGTCTGGTTCTAAATTTAAGTAGCTTAAGCTCGTGTCCCAAACACAAATGAAGACCTGGTCATATAATCTGCAAGAAGTCATAGATCTGCACAGGACTGCATTTTTTTCTTAGGAAGAAGAAAACAGTACAAGGGACTCTTGGAGAGGATGGAAAAGCAGTATGGCTCCTGACTGGCAAACACAGGGATGCTTTGAAATTTGATGACAATTTTAATGATTTTTGTGTTACTGATGTTTTCACTGTGCTTGAAGCTTGCCCAGACAAGAGCAGAGGGCTTGTAGGATTACCAAAATGGAAATCTGTAAACTATATCAGAACCAAACTGCACTGGTAGGTGGCAACATGAATCCAGTCTTGCATATTACAGGGGAGGTGAGAAAGGCAGCACACTTTTTCAGTCTCAGCTTTCTCTTCCCACTGGCAGGAAGCTTCCAAATGCCTTCTCACAAAAAGACATCCAACTCTTTCCAACTGGTTCCTATTTTTTTCTAGTGAAAGAGGCAAGTGGGAGGAGAGAATTCACCAATATCATGAGTGAATCATGATTTTTTTTGCAGCAAAGTTGCTTTTACCTCTTAAAAAGTTGCTTCTTAAAATCTAAGAAGCAACTTTATTTCCACTTCTGTGGAAATAAATCAGAGTGAAAGATCCCAAGCATCCCTCACGAAGGAAGGTAGCCATTTCAAAGGAGGTGAGTTAAAATCTGAGAGACTATGGACTAGTTTCGAAAAGAGATTTAGATGCTGAAACTCACAGTGCTACACTGTGGAAGGTCGGGTGGCCAGCTCCAGGTGGAGTGACATTTACAACACTGGATGGGGCACTTCCTAGTGAACAGAGAGAGTGGGGAATGCTGAAGGGATCTGGGAATGCATAACTTAGCCCCTAAAGGTGCTGGAAGAGGTATATTTCCGAAGATTTATATTACTTCAGGTTAAGTTATCTAGCCCAAGAAACTTGCCTCTCTTTCCTGATGTTAAAATGTTCAAAATTCTATTTTTCTTAACCAATTGCACCTCCATGAAGATTCAAGAAGAGAACAACCACTTTGCCCATGTTAGACTTTATATAAAACTGGAGTGTGAGTTCCTCCGACACTCCAAACAGATGATTAGACATATCTATGTCACTAAAATACTGCATCCACCATGCCAAATATAAGGACTGAAAGAGTGGGACAAGTAAAAAGAGCAAGAGATAACCTGGGGAATGCAAGTATTGTTCCTGTGACTCCAGTCCTGGAATGGCCGGGGGCGCTGGATACAGCGGGCAGGGGAAGCTCTTCTATGTCCCTTTCTGGTGTCCTTGTTACCCACTCCACCAGCCTGCTAAGTCATGTTACGCTTTGCTGACATGACTGAGGCACAGAAAGGAGGAGGAGGGTAACAAGAGACAGGCAGGAGAAGGGTACAGTGAACACTGGATGTTCCTAGGCTGTAGGGACACAGCCCTGTCCCCCAGTTACCCACATGATGGGACTTATTGGTGTACATAACAGCTCCCTTCTCCATCTCTCCACTTGCCTGGGTTTCCTTCCTTAGAAAAATGGTGGAATTGCATGCACCCATATTTCATGATGGTTTGGAGTGAGGCCATGTTCCTGAGGGCTTAGGGGATGTTCCTGAGGACCAGGACAACAGAACACAGAGTATCTTACTGGACAAATAGGCACAACCATTGGTGATATTTATCTGGCTATGAACTTGATGTTCTGAAGGTGATTTTATCAGTCTGACCCTGTGCTCTGAAATTAAGCAGGGAGGAGATACGTGTTAGGAGTTTATGGTCACCTCTGTCTGAAGTTTCTGTATCAGCAACTTTCCATTAAAAATCCAGTGACTTAACTGGTGAATAGCCTGCCAGTTTACAAAATACGCAGGAAGTACTTTTAAATTTCTGCATACTTAAAACACTTCTGGTCCTATTCATATATCTTTTAGGCTGTCTCTCTCTTTTTACTTGAATAAAAAAGTAGGAGAATGCAAAACAGAACAGTAAGGGCTGAAGAATCTCATTATAAATCTATATTTATAGATCTATATTTATAATGAGATTCTTCAGCCCTTACTGTTCTCTTTTGTATAGATATAAATATAGAATTATAATGAGATTCATGTATGAATGTATATTTATAATGAGATGATACCTGTGGAGTATCATCTCTTCTCTCTGCATGTCAGTCATGTGAGTCTGAGTTGTAAATCACTGTGTGTTTTAAACGTAGTTGCTGGATGGTTCTGGTCTCATTCTTCTTCCTGTCTTTCTTAGACCAATGTGAAAAGCACAAATTCCTTTTCTAGTTTTCAGCAACTATTTTCCTGATTCTTTGTCCTTATCAGCACAAACTTGGAGATCCTTTGGTGATATCCCATTTTCAGGAATAAATTAGCCAGATACACAAACAATCTTCCAATCAGTGTTTCACTCATTTAAGTTTCTGAGCAACTGTATTAAAGCACATTCGTGGTATGTGAAATACTCATTCATTGTTCAAACAAATGAAACTCTTAACTTTTTTCCAGTATTTTAAGAATATCCAGAAGACTGTAGAATTGTCTAGGAATACATATTTGTGGTGAACTATTGATTTTGAGGAAATTTTTGCAACAGAAATGCTTGTAAGGTCCAGGACACTCTGGTCACTTCTGATGACAGATAGCAATAGAGACCTGAAATGAAAAAAGGCTCTTATTGATCTAAAAAAAAAAAAAAATGGTTTTGACAGCATGCCATTTTGAAACCAAAGAGATACTGGGTTTGTTCCAATTTGAAATAAGAAACAATTTCAAAATCTTAAGAGCTCATAAAGTTGCCAGATTGTCCAGTGCTAATGAGTTACATGTCAGGAGTGATTCACGTGGTAGAAAAGATTAGACTACGCTGTTTTCCACTCATTTTTCATAGTAGAATATGCTCTCTGAATGGAGCAATGCCCCAATGGCTAAAAGCATTGGTGACTTCTCTCTTACAGTATTTAAAGAGGCTAATCATGCTCTTAGGGGAATGGTATCCCGAAGGACATAGAGAATATGCTCTGTTAAAGGCATCCTATAGTCCAAGGCTGAGCCTAGGCAAAATATGCTGCTCCCTAGAGGAGTGGGTGCTGGGGTAGTAGCACTGCAGAGGCTCTGCTGCCTGCCTCTCTCCTATGAGAGACACATAAAGCCAGGCTGGCTGCTATTGCTGCTGCAAAGGAGTGGAACAGGGTGGGTGTAAAAAGGAACAAAATACTATTTTTTCCTTGGAAGATGGTGGGGACACAAGGTAAGAGCAGACTCTTCCAACCACAGCAGTAATTGCCGTACCTGTCTCCCTGTAGGTGTCTAGAAGGAGCAGGAACTGTAAGCCAAATTTCTCAGAGCTCACTGGTTCCATTTGTCTCAGATATTCCTGTCCCAGCAGCAGGAACATGACAGTTCTTGGTTCTTAGGGCAACCAAATTCAATTTTTCTACTCTGCTGAGAAGCCATAGGCAGTTCACATAAAGACACAGCATGACTCTAATACTTTCTCATTAAAGTCAAACATAGGGACAAGCACTGGGAATTTTCAGGGAGATGTATATCAGAGTGACTAGATAGAAAATCATGGTCTAGGACAAAAGCTTTGTGCTTTTCTTAGCTCTGCATATGTACAACCTAAACAGGTAGTGGTCCTTCCCTAGCAGATTTAGAGTTGTGACATGGAAGAGTGCTTGAAGTTTGGCCATGCTGACACTGGATACAAGCTGCCTTATCTAATATGCTTATAAAAAAACTAAACATAAAAATAGTGTCTGTTGTGTTTACAGAGGGCAACATAACTGGTGCTGTGTCTTTCAGTGATTCCCATTTTGGCATGCTTGCACCTTGTTTCTTTGGCAGTTGCCGTGCACAAATCCCGCTAAAGGGGAGTAGTTTGAAAGAAGCAAGATGAGTTAAGTTCCTCATCCCACAGTCATCAGTATTTCATTTTTAGCCTCTGAGTTCCCTCTGCCATTCTGGGTTCACAAACTTCCCATTCAAAACATTTCTCATGGGCCATCTCATTCTGTGTGAGAAAGAGGGAAAGGAAAGAATTGTGACAGTACACAAAATCCATCTGAAGGGCCAGAGGAGCCTGTAGTAGTGACGAATGATAGAGTATCTCCCCCTTCTTGATAGGGCAGATAGCCAGCCTGGAGTCACATCTTTGCAATATCTTTGATAGCATGTGGGTAGGAGGAGCTGGCTGCCAGGATTAAAACAACTTCAGTCTATCATGATGGTAGTGCTTGCCTTTTGCATGAACAAATTTTGGAAATCTGAGTTTCTGCCTAATCTGAAAGCGCCACTTGGTGTCTATAAGGAATGCCTTGCATAGAAGGGGATCCTGCGGCCACAGTACAGGCACATCTCTAGGTCTCTTTCTGAGGTTTGTGCTCGTGTTATCGCTTCATTTACTTGGGTTCAATTAGAATATATAAAACACTGTGAGAAGATCATGTCCAGAGAACATCAGGTGATATTTCTAAGCAAGTTGAAGATGGATAAGAAGGCAACAAAGGAAATGTGCTTAACATAGATTATGTCATTTCTGATGCCTTAAGGCTTAATTACTGGCATACCTTTGTATGGTATTTCATAATTATTTTTAATAGAAGGGTTAAAATAAGGTTGGAACATAATTCACATATGGTCTCTGATTCTTGCTGTTTGTTTTCTACTGCATATGGCAATGCTAAATGTTTAGTTTAGATAACATCATCTTAAAATACGTTATGAGCCACCTGGTCATTCTGACAGGAAGATACTGTGTTGTGGATCAGACAGTATGATGTTTAGGATTATAAAAAGATAGCACTGTTTTCATTCCAAATTATGTAATAATATCACAGAACATTTTATTAAAGCTTTTCTCTTCATTTTCTCATTTTCTCCTTTCTTCATTTTCTCTTCCTAAGAGCAAATGAAGGGGAGAGAGATTTTGCTTTTTTCCTTACCAAGATTTTAATATCTACTAAATTGGTTGGCTAATTATTCTGTGTTTGTGTTTCTAGTTTAGTATTTTCCATATCATTCTTTTTCTTAGTCTTTTAGATCATATTTGTTTCTTTTTTTAAAATTTTGGGTTCTCAAAAGTGATGAAAAGTAAAAAAGCACTTTTTTTTTCTTTCTTTTCTTTTTTCTCTTTCTTTCTTTCCTTTCTTTTTTTTTTAAATCTAAAGCACTCTGGCAAATTATCAAGAGAATACAAACATGATACCAAATAACATGTATAAATGAAATAGATTGGTCTCCCATTCAGGACTTCTGTGCATATAGAGACACAGGTCTCAGCAGTGTTATGCTGTTTTTTCCAGAGCTGATCTAATAACATTGTAGCCTCCAAAATGGAACACGGTAGTGAAAATTGCATTTATAAACAAGTAGATAATACAAAGACTTTATGTTATTGTTTTCTAATTTCTATTTTTGGACAGATAAATAGGATCAAAGCTACACTGACTTTATATGGCTTCGGTATTGGAGACTGAGTCCTTCTTTCTCTAATATTCCTTTGAAACACATGATGACTGACTATGTTATTCTGCACATAGAAAATCCATCCTAAAAGAACCCAGGACACTCCCTGAATCAGATATTTAACAGCACCACAACTTATTCACTTATTTCTTGAAATTCATCAGCAGCATTGCTGACTTTGTTTAATGTTTCCTCTTCTCAGTAAATGTCTAAGAAGGGTACAGAAAAACAATATGACTTTTCTTACACGAAGGAAAGGTGTTAAAAATATTCCCAAGACCAAAAGAACCATTAGACCTCTTTATTTCCACCCTGTGTAGGTGGCACTGCTCTCAAACTAAGGCTTTCATTCTTCAAAAAGTGTTTTAACAAGCTGTCTTCAGGGACCACTTTAAAGTCAACAAAACCAAGTTGAGATTTGACAGCTTCTCTGCTAAGTATGGATGGGCACATCTCAAGGATTGGAGCACTTCTTTCTAAGGGAAAGGTTGCTCAGCCTGTCTTTTGAGGCTTTTCTCCTTCTAATCTTCTGGCAATCCTCTATTTCCCTTCCTAGAGGAAATCATAGCAGAAATAAAACCTCATGTTCCTCAGGAGTGGAGAAATGAAATGGTATGCTGATAGACAGCTCGCGGGAGCCAGCCTTTTCCCTGGCTGTGCTGTGCCTGGTTTGAAGGATGCCTCATTCCCAGGGGCTGTCCCCACAACTTCTCCTATGAGCTTTAAATTGCTTACAATCTCTTCAAATAGTCTTGAAAAGACTATGTGTCTTCTATTGAATGTGTAAGCTAAACAAAACATGTAACTTTTGCTGAAGACACAGCTCTTCGTTAGCTTTAAAACATAACAGTTTTGCAAGACATATTGAGTTACGTGGAAAAAACATTCAAAAGAATTTGTAAAAGTAACACCAGTTTGAGAAATCTGGATCCTTCCACAGACCCACTTGTAGCAAGAAAATATGCCTGAGTAATTCTCCACTAGTTTGCTTTATCCAGGACCTGATAACCAGGCCTAATTCCCTCTAAATTCATATATTACCAGGACATAGCTTTGTAGAAAACCCTTGAAGAAAACCCAACCTCTTATTAGGTCTGTAAATATCTATCTATCTGTCTGTCTATTTATCTATTTATCTATCTATGTATCTATCTACAATTTTGTTTATTTTTACTTCTTAATTTTTTTTATATATATTATTTCACTGTTAACTTCAGTTTTACCATTGACATCAACAGAGAAGGCTGTCTCATGTTGTTTGCAAGATATAATTATTTGGGGGATGATTAATGTATTTTGCAAATGAAGTTTCAGCTATCCTACTTCGGATAAGTATTAATAACACACATTGTTGTTGTAACATGAGATTTAAGATTTTTTAAAATTTGTCATACAGTTTAGTGAAGTTATTTTAGTCAGCAGAAACAATGGACCTAGCTGTGAAAAGAATGTATACTGCATACTTTAAAAAACTTGATGGTGTATTAGCATAGAAATTGATGACTTTAACATTTTGAAATGTTGCAATATTCTGAAAATATTGCATTGAGAAAGAACTTCTGGATTCTTTAAAGCAAAGCAAAGATATTATTCACAGCATTTACATTATGGAACACAAATATGTTTATTTGCTATGGAAACTCATCAAATTCAAAGTAATTGTTCAAAATGGCAGTTATAAGCAATTCATTAAAGGGCAATAATAAGAAAAAAAAGGTTCACTTTTTTGTCAGTAGTATTGGGAGAAGACATGCAAAGGTCAATAGCTGAGGTTTATTTGTGCCTGAGAAGCAGGAGTGGTGGAGAAAATGATGAATGGTGTTGTGCATGCAGCAGTGCCACCTTTGTTTTTATTATGGTAGTGAAGTATCTAAAAACAGCCTGATTGGATTCTGGCTATGGTTCATCTAACCCAGTACTAAGCCAATAAGGGAAGTTTTAATGAGAGGCACAGGACCAAAGCACTGCGAGCCACCTCTTGTGCTGCCTTTCCTGTTCCTGACAGTGGCTGGTTTGACAGTGATCATGCCTGAAAGTGCCTCCTCTTTACATACAGTGTGAAAGGATTCAAAATGATTAGATTCTGTGGAAGTGTTGCTTTTCGTATGGTGCACAGCTGATTGGAATTGCATGTCTGGTGCTGGTGGAGTTACTAAATTAATGAAGAACAAATAAACAAACACAGCTGATGCCTTTTGATTTCCTGGAACAGATCATACTAGTGACTATCCAATGAATTTCTGAACATTTATGCTTTTTTATGCTTTTTCTTTCTCATCCTTTCTTTTCTTTCCTTGCTCCCCTTTTGTCTTTGCCTTTGTTTGTTTGTTTGTTTGCTTGTTTTTTTCTTTTTTTCTCTCTCTCCCTCTATCTCTCTTTTTCGGGACTTCCAATTCAGAGAAGCTGAGAGATTTAAATGTCTGTCTTTCCATCTTCTGGCATCTGTGTGACCACATCAGTTGTTGCAATGTATGATTTTTTATGAAGTTACCAATCAGATCAGGGTGCAAACAAAAATGTTCTGCTCCTGTTGACAAAACCTGCAAAACTGTGGGTTCCCAAAGACTGTATAAATAAATGTGAGATAATCCACAATGTATTTTTGCATTATATATCAGAGAGTCATTCTTTGATTATTATTTCTAGTGTTCATTATTGAGATCATTACACTACTTAGTATGCCGAGGCATTCTGCGAACCCAGAGCAGAAGGAAACTGTAAAGGATTAAAAGCAAACTGAGGGAAAAATAAGCTGTTGTCTTACAAATGCAGATGACAGGAAGCAAACATTAAGTCTAGAATAATATTCATTCAGCTAATAAATAAAGCAATATCTTATTTCAGAAGCATGAATCTCACTCCAACTACTCCAGTTTTCAGAACCGCTTGCTATTATTTGATAGCAACGTGCCATCTGAATGAATTCTTTATCAGGTTGTTTATCACACACTTGTAGAGTTTTCTTAATATATCTCACTTAAAATGTCAGTTGCTGTGAGCTCTTTTATAGTTCTCTAATCAGCTGGAGTTTAATTGCCTGGTTGCAGAGGTGTGGAAGAAATGCTCCATATTTAAGAAATAAACTTTCCAGGCAATAGTATTGCCCTCCTGCCTCCTGCTGGAAGGCAGCTGATGTAGTCACCAAGGCCAGCAGGAGGGTTAAACATCTACCTCTCTAAAAGCCATGCAACTGCTGGGAGTCCCTCAACGTCCCTGTCCTCCCCAGCCACCCCAGCCCAAGCCCCAACCCCATCTCAGCCCATCCCAGGCCATGGTTTGCATCCTGTGATACTGCATCTACGAAGGCTCCTGCCTGGCCGTGGCTGTGACCTGCCCAGTCACGAACCCCCTGCTCTCCCCTGTCCTGCCTCCCCTGTGCAATGTCTCCCTTGAGCTCTCATGCAACTTGAACATAGCTGGAAATGGTGAGGAGGCTCCTGGTATTAATAAAATACACTGGTGTGCAATTCTGGTATCACCTCCTGTATCCTGCCTGCTCACACAGCACAGTACTCGCCAAATTGCGCTGAGAGAGAGAAAAAAGAAAGCATGTCACTGGTCAGTGCTTTTCAACAACTTGAGAATAATTGCTCTGCCTTAGCTGCAGTGACCGAACAGTGAATAAAAAGTAGGATCCATAAACAACAAAAGACTCTCTGCCTTGATTTTTTTCCTTTTGAGGTCACAACAGGTGTTGGCAAGGTAGTGACGGAGCAAGCAGCATAAATGTAAGATAAATCCTGAAGGTAACAACTGTGTGGAACTCACCTCCAGATGTGTGGCACACAGCAGTGACCACCGCTGTAGGGCAGAAAGGAGAAAAGGCAGAATGATGCTATACTTGCATCACAGGAACGCTGAAATGTAAAACTAGCAGACTAGCAGAGTTGTTGATTCTTCTTGCATATTTGCATTTATACTTGTGCACTCGCCTGTACAAAATCTACAGGAATTCAAGCCTCATTCTTGAATTCCTGTAGGTTTTGAGGTCATCTGCTCTTGAAAAACAGGTACCTAATTAATATTGGCTAGTACTGGGATGGGAGATGACTTGGGATCCCAGTGTGGCATAGACAGAACCCATGAAACCCTGTTTGGGCCACTCTTGTTATTCCAACAATGGACAGGAAAATCAGAGGGTAGCTACCCAGTACAAAGCCATCAATCATTAAAGCTAACTATTAGTCACTGAGCAGACACTAAATTTTGGTATCATGTTTCTGCTTCACCATGAGAATAAAAATATTATAGAAATCCGACTCTAAGGAATGTACAGTATCTAACAGCACGGCTGCTCTGCGGTCATTTGGGCATAGTCTTCATACCTACACTCATACAATCAAAAAGAAATCTGTCTGTGTTTATTCTCTTCATTTTTTTTTCTCTGATCTAAGGACAAATATCTTGAATATCTTTTTATAGCAAAAATGTGTAGGAATCACAGAATTTCCAGTAGGAGACTGGCTCCTATATGGATCTGTGAACTGTTAGGAGCAAGCTGAGGATTGTTGTTACTCATGAGCTGGGCTGGTTAACTGGGGAATACATTCAGTCTGCTCACCAACTGCTCCATAAAGGAGGAGGGCAAGGGTTTCCTCACACTACTATGTAAACAGTTCCTCCAGCTTACTACGATAATTCAAAGGGTAAACGCAGGGATATGCTATGTCACTGGTCACCTAATATACTATGTAATTATTGAACGTTACAGGATACATTAAATTAGCTCTGTGTCAACTACAAACAAGCAAAACTATGGTTAAGCAAGATGTAATAGAGAAGGCAGAGTTGCGGTCTGGTTTCTCAGCTCCCAGTGGTGTTTCTTCATAATATGCTGTTTCTTGATGGCATTAGGTCAATACTCTCATTCCATTAGTTTCTTCTCTCCACTCTCTGACCCTTTCAGTTACTCATTATAAGCTCTCAAGGAGTCAGCAAAATTAATTTCTTCTGTCCAGTCATGGATTTTATCACACTCACTAGACATTTGGCTCTTGCTTTGCCAAGCCTCCTGTTCCTTGTGGTCTTCAAAACTACTTCAGTCTCATTTATTATCACTAAATTAGTTTCAAGACAAGTAGCACAGCCTATACTACAAGGTCAGCGTTTCCTGTTCTTCGTTTGCCAACTTATTTGTCTGGCAATGCTTTCTATGCTATGAAAATGACAGTGCTTCCCACTGATTCTGCAAAGTGCATTTGTGATTTGGGATGTACTGGAAAACTTGAGGCACCTCCAGCTAATAGTCTTATCAGCTTCCATGATCTATAGTGATATGGTGCTTCATTGCTGCTTTTTAAAGTCAAAATTGTCTTTAACATATTTGAATAAGCATTCTAAACTACCATATTTATTTTAATTTTATAAGATATATAGATAAACCCTCACATATTTCAAGAATCAAAGCTTTGCAGGTGTACAAAGAATTAGCATGAATGGACCTTGATTTATTTTTATTACAATCCCCACTAAAGAAAACAAAAAAAAGTGAAAGAGAGAAAAAGAAAAAAGCAAGCAAGCTTTCCCACTAATAGGGGGAAAATTCAGTATTTTGTTTCCTTTTTGTTTAAATACATTTATTATAGAATGTGAGAATATTCTTTAAAATCTCCATGTTTACCTGGGAAATCATGTAATTTAACATTTATCAGAAATGTTAAATCATGATTTATCTTACAGCAGTATCTTTTCTATCTATATCTACCTTATTTTTTGTAGCTATTATCATTAATATTATTCATGGCATAAGGATATTATTCATGGAATGTTATTATTAGAAATATTATTCATGGAATAGGACCAACTGATGTGCACTTGTATTTGCTGATTTAAGGAAGAGCACCTTTCTGATTAGATCCCAAACTATGCCATATAATTACATAATGGTGCACTGCATGGCCACATTTGAGATACTGAAAATATCCAAAAGGCATTCAGTCTTGTTTCCTTGGTTATTGGCTTGAAGGTAGATTTGCCATCTTAAGGATCGGACAGACAGACAAATGCAAATATTCTGTCATTCCTAACTATATTCTCAGGACAACCGATTTTCTTTCTTTTTTTTTTTTTTTCCCATCTTGCTCTAAGTCTAGAAAATTTGACCAAAAAAAACCCAACCAAACAAAAAAGCAAACAAACAAACAAACAAAAAGAAACAGGGTCCTTATGTTGTACATAAGGCAGCAAGTTGAGCATGAGCCAGCAATGTGCCCTGCTGTCAAAGAAGGCCAATGACAACGTGTGCCCGTGAGGAGGAGTGTTGCCAGCAGATGGAAGGAGCTGGTCCTTCCCCTCTTCTCCGTGCTGGTGAGCCGCACTAGGGGTGCTGTTTCCAGTGCTCGGCAGCCCAGCACAACAGAAACATGGACCTACTGGAGCATGTCTAACAAAGGGCCACGGAGATGATTAAGGGATTGGAGCATCTTTCATATGAGAAAAGACTCACAAAGTTTACAGCATCACAGTTAAGAGTGAGTGGACCTGGCTAGGCATAACGCAGAAATGTGCTCTTAAACTGGTGCATCTCTCCCATTCTCCTTTTCATCGTTCTGAGCTTTCCATAAACAGACTCACATCCACTGAAGCTAAAGGGACTAATGACTACAGTCTCAAGATGTTTTTAAGCTGCAGCCCAGTGGCCCAGGTGGAACATTCATACTGACTGCAGTTGCAATTAATTTTTTTTTCTCATCATTTGTCAACACAGATATTATAATGGAGAATACACAAAATACAGAGAAACATAGTTAGGATTGAGTCAAAATATCAAAACCGACAATAAAGTAAAACTAAACATAGGCCCCAGATTAGAGACTCAGCCTATTTCTAATTCAAAACCTACCGTGCATGCCTAGTATTTATTTCAGCTGAATTTGATTTCCCTCTTTAAATTGCTTCACTATGTGTATAGATCGACTTTAGACCAAAAACTGAAACCGTGTCTACACACATCTTATTTTATAGATTTTCCTTTCCAAATGTCCCTGAACAGATTCAGTTGTTGATTAGTTGATGGACAGGCTTTGCTTTTGATTTTTTAGGTCCTTTTAATTTCCTTAATAACATTTTGAAATGCCATCTGATGCACTTACTTGGATAAAAAATGAGAAATTCATTGTCAATCTTGCCTAGTTTAAATCATAGAATCATAGAATGCTTAAGGTTGGAAGGGACCTCTAGAAGGTCATCTAGTCTAACGCCCCTGCACACGCAGGGTCACCTAGAGCACGTGGCACAGGACTGCATCCAAGCGGGTTTGGAAGATCTCCAGAGAAGGAGACTCCACAACCTCTCTGGGCAGCCTGTTCCAGTGCTCTGTCACCCTCACTGTTAAGAAA
>NW_010586763.1:30697-68957 GCF_000705375.1 Tinamus guttatus
TGATTAGATTCTTTGGAACCCATAGAAGAATGAAATTAATAAATTTCAAGGGTTATACTTGTAATGACAACTTCATTTTGAAACATGAAGGACCAAATTTGCAGCTGTCTTTCACTCATGCTTACAAAACGAGTGGATCATTTTTAATGAAAACACTATGGTTATATTCTGATATCCCCGGGCATGAAGCTCTTCTTTGAACAGTATGTTATAATGCACCTTCCTACCAATTCCTGCTTGATACTTGTGCTGCAAATTGGGTAGTTATTGGTGTGATCACCTCATTACGGTATGTAAATGTTACTTTCTGTTCTTGAAAAGAAATGTATCTGCATGCTCTGCAGTTTCAGTAAGTCTGGAGTGGAAGGCTCACACTGCTGAGTCTCAGCAAAAGTGTCCAAGCACCAAACTTGGAAGATTTTCCTCCTGCCCTGGCAAGCAGTCAAAGCACCTACAGTAAAATCACATCCCAGACTTCTGTTGTTGCATAAAGGGGGTGAGTTCAGATAAGAGTAAGGGAATAACAGATAAGAAAAAAAAAAGGATAAGAATTCTACAGGTTTAATTTCCTTTCGACTTTTTTTTTCTTGTCCAAACTATTGCTAAATTTAATATTCATTAAAATCTTACCTCAAGCAAGCAACCGGTAGATTATCCTATATTGTATTACTCGAGTCTTTAAAGGCTGATCTGGAACAAACACTCGGGTGGAGAATTTTGATTCTTACTGTTAGTAGGGAGGACCAGGAATATTTGTACTGAAAGGAGTAGAGTTAACTACTTACAAGCTCATAAGAGAAAAAAAGGAGAAAAAAAAGAAAAGGGAAAAAAAAGGGTGCTAGACTTCTGGGAACCTTTCAGAAGATTCGGAGGGGTTATACCTGCTTTAGCAGTAGCATGCTTGTAGGGAAGAAATTTCACGCTCCGAGTATTCTGCAGCCTGCTCTCCCCCACGGACTGCCTTTGTGACCTTGTTAAACTGCTTATAGTCAGGCTGGAGCATAACACCTAACTTCAGGAACCCCAATTCTGTCTATTTCTTGACATTCTCTACACCTCTTCTGGCTGGTGTTTAGGAAAGATGAATTTGGACTAGGGCAGATACAGGACAGTTTATTGTGATGCCTAGGTAAATAGGAGGGCTATTTTATGTGAGAAGAGCAGAAGGGCATGCGAAAAAAATTCTGAAGGGATAAAATTTCTGTCCATACATGCAGTTCAGAGGGGAGGGAGACAGCAGGGAAGAAAATGAAGTACTTAAAGGATAATTTTAGCACAAGTACATAAATGTATAGATGGGCAATGAATAAATTTAGGTGGGAAATTATCAGAATTATCAGAATAGTGAGATTCAGGAACAACCTTTTAATTGGAGAAGCTGGGCACAAAGCCCAACTAGTTTTAGAATGGAATTTGATCACTTTGTGAAAGGGATTGTATAATGGCCTGCAGAGTTGGCTTCAGGCACTGGCAACAGTAGGCAGTTACTTAGAGTACTAGGATTATTGACCGAACACAGGGAGAAGAAGATTTGGCTCCAAACCTTGTGGAATATTGAAGTACTAAACTTCCTGTCTTAAAGACCCTGACAACAACAAGAAGCTCTCCTGTGCTCTAGGTGTCCCTGCTGGAGCAGGGGGGTTGGCCTAGATGAGCTCTAGGGGTCTCTTCCAACCTCAATCACTCTGTGATTCTGTGATTCTGTGGAGAACAACCAGGAGAAGAAAAACAAGCTTTTCTTTTTCTATTCCACAGCGATTGTGAAATGGAGACCTATCTATCTCACATGATTTTTGTTAAGGTAAATTTGCTAATGGTAATGAAGTATTCCAGCATGGTAGTATTTGAAATGTGAGTAAAGTATGAGTAGTGGAGTAGGTGCAGTTTAATGGGCATTTCTTTTGGCAGAAGATCCAGCTTTTATGAAAGTCTGGTCATTAGTTCTTGTTGATGTGCTCTTCTTCAGTTTACATTGACCCAGCTATTATGAGGCTGAAATGGAATCAAGACAAGGAGCAGAGCAGAATTAAAAAGAACATGGAAAAATCTGAATCCATTCCCTGGTATGTTTCATTGTGTGACTCCACAAAAACTGGAATAGGAAGGAAGGGAATGAAGCAGAAGCTGCTTAAATCAGACGGCTGCTTAAAGAAGTGCTTGTTAAACTATGGCTTGAGGTCTAATTGTGCTGTTCTTTGGAAGGAAAATTACTTGGGGGCTGAGGGAGCAGTGGAGCAAGACAGTCAGTGCAGAAATATCCTTATTTATAGGGAAAAGTGTGTGATAGAAAAGAGTTAGGGCCTTGGAAGCAAATGAAGCAAAATGTCACTGTAAGGAGTGAATATATTAGATGCTATATGACATAGATATATTATATATTATACATTATATATTCTCGAACATTATATATTCTAGAGCAAAGAATGAAAAAGCAGCAATTGAAAGAGATGCTGTGAGGATTCCAAGTACAGACAGAGTCAGTAGAAATTAGATAGGATCTTGTGTATTGGTAATTGGCATCAGTGCATTTCAAATAGAAGTACATTTCCTCCTAATCATGTAATGAATGGTTCTGATGCTCAATTTCATCATGTCTTCATCTGCCTTCATCAGATTTATTTACAAGTTACAGGCTGTAGCTTCATGCAGAGGCTGAAGAGAGAGAAATTTTAGGACTGGGCTTGGTATGACCAAGATTCATGTTCTCTTCAAAGCACTTATTCAAATGCCATCAAACAATTATCAGAGACACTATCCTTATAAAAAGAGCAATTCTGTGAAAAACACTTAAACCCATCCTTTAAAAATATAGTCACTTCTTTTCAGTAAACAGTTCTGTGAGTCTAACTGCATGTAATTTATCAGTAGATATATAATTATAACTATACATCCCCTGAGGACACTGTATGTGGTAAATGTCATCCAGGAAATCAACAAAGAAATGGAATTATGTTAGAAATGAAGTGTAACTACAGTTTCTTAAAACCACTTTCTGAAATTATGCCTTCTCGGTCTGTACATTACATGAGTTTGACACTTCTAGTTATAACTTTTTGAAAAATGATTTTTAAGTCTCTGCTTTATGCAAATTATATACTCTTCTGTGCTCAGTAGTTTTGGCATATTTTATGCACAGATCTGGTTGGAGTTTGTTAGATTTTTTGGCTTTAACTAGGGTTTAGAGGTTTTGATGAGCTCTGTAATAGTACATTAGACATTTTTCCTGCTCATTTTAAAATGACTTTAGATAATGAACACTAGAACGTGAAGTAGGTCTATTGTAACTTTGCAAAAATTCAATAGGACTAGTAAATCTTCCACCGATGTGGGACATATTCTATAATAAAAAAACCCAGCTGCCTCCTATGGCCCCTATGGGCCTTATGGTTTAGAGCATCTAGAGGCCTTAGCTACTTGGAGCACTTAGCTTCCATTCATATCACCAGTTCTGGCTATGAGCAGTGCAGAATACTTTTAATTTAGATAACTTAGCGCAGTGAGCCCATCAGTCAGTCCATCTGTGTCCATTGAAACCTGCAGACAGGTGACAAAGAGTAGTCCCTTCAAAACTGGAAATGTTAGACACGTGGGTTGCCTTTTGGGAAGCAATTAGTATTCTGCTGATAACGGGGAGAGCCTTAAAAATCACAAGTTAGGAGTAAACACCAGCCTTTACAAGGGTTATGTCTTTTACTTAAGTTCCTCTTACCCAGCCTTCCTAGGGAAAGCATGATTTGAGCTCTAGAGCAGTAGAAATTGCAGAGCTAAAGGCTCTTATTAAAGAGGACAGACCTAACAGCGTGAAGGATGTGCTGTACTGGGATGGAGGTAGTTTATATAGGCTTCCACTAGTTACTGGAAGGACTGAACTTTGATAGATCAATGGAAAGTAAATACTGTCTCAACACCTGGCTGCACCTACACTAATAAATAAAACAGGCCAAGGACTAGTCTCTCCCTCTGAGGCCAATTGACAAAGCAGTACTGAATTCTCTTATAGCCCAAAGCTTCCATAGTGCCTATAGGAAATGCCTATTCCATCAGGCCTGGGAGGAATGCTAGTTGCACAGGCCTAAGAGCAGACTAACAAATTACAAAGTGAATAATTACATGCCCATGCGGAAATGTATTTTTTGGTACTGTCTCCTTACTCATACAATTCAGTTCAGCAGATATTTAGAAACCTCAGAATTACAGACAGCAGAAAGAATACCTAAGGCAGTGAGCATATTCAGTTTTGGGTTGGGTAAATCACGTCTACACGGAGGAAGTGACAGGGTACGGTGGATTAGTCATAGGTTTAAAAAATAGGGTTCTAACGATATATAGCTGTTCAGGAGACCTTAAAAAAAAAGTAGCTAAACTCCAAATGTTCATACACATTCTCCATTTCAGTGGGAACAAGGGATTTTATGCAGTGTTAATGACATTTAAAGTGTCAGATGGTTGCTGCATTTTCTTTCTTGGCTTCTGTTGTGTATCTGCTTGGATATATACTGATAATTGGCAAATATCTCCTATAAGCAAGGTAATATACAAATATATGTGAATCACCAGCCCACATGGAATCTATCAACAGGATAGTGCTGAACTAGATCATTTTTCAAAAATTGCTCTACTCAAGGGATATTAAATGCTTGTGACAGCTTAAGCATAAAAAAAGGTTTGTCATGGTTGTGGCCAGTTTCAGATGTGGCACTTACTCCAATGGTTGCCTTTGCAAATTTAATTTTGCATTGTAACTATAATGGCATTATATTATTATATGTTATAAGGTCTGTGGACACAATGGTCTATAAAAGGAATCTGGAAATCTTTCTTCTAACACTTATGGGCTTTAGTGGAAGGTTGTCATTAAAATGATCAGTTCTTATAGTGTTGCTAATTTATTCTTTACAACAACTTATTATAAATAAGAATAAATAACTCATTCTTTATAATAACTAATACACTTTCTATATGGAAAACCTGACAGAAAACTAATAAATATTATAAAAAATATTTTTATAGTAGCCAATGTTAAATTGTATTTACAGTCTTGCAGCTGCTACTTAACTTCATTATGATGTTGTTACAAGGGCAGAGTTGAAAAGATGGTATTCTGTGAGAGCCAAAAGTCCTCTGCCTGCTGTCAGTGTATATTTTAAGGGATGACTTTACAGTGCTGAAACAGTCTATTTTATTGAAATAAAAAATAGCAATGAGGTCAGACCACTTGAAGAACTCCCTTTATATGTTTAAATTTTTGCTGGTGATTAAATTTAAATCTCAGAGTGGCAAGAGCTTTTGTAATGGGCTGAATTCTGACACAGAGAGAACAACATCAAAAAAATAATATTGCTTCTTAGCTCTGATTAAAGAACTCTTCATGATAGAGAACTGTATGCTTGTGCATCACATCAGAATGAAACCCAGACTAAAAACACAGAGAAAAGTGGCATCTTAAATATGCCAATTCAGACTTCCCTACATTGACACACAGATAAATTTTGCTGGGTTAAAAAAGAGCAATTATGGATGGCCTTGATTCAGCCTATTTCTTACAAATATGCTCAAATCCGACTGTTCTTAAAGTTCTTAAGCATTTGTGTAAGTTTAGATAGTAGATTGAAGTCTTCTGACCTCACCTTTTTTGTTTAGTTATTGCCTTATTAGACAAGTTAAGTTGTTTTGAGGTGATAAATGTCTTAATATCTTTAGTTTGAGTCTACAGAGAATGGAGATCATGGAAGAACTTAATGCTTGCAAGAAGAGCTTAGTTACCTAGATCATATCCAAATGTAATTGATTGATAGGAATAAATTCTCTGGTACATTCACCTCCTCATGAACAACACATGTTACAGACAATAAGTGATTAGTAGAAAAAGAAAATAGGTGGCTAAGGCCTCTTAGTTAATATGAACTGTCTTTTCTGCTGTATAGGTGTACTGCAATGAAATATAGTCTGTTTTTCACATGCGTCATTTTTGCAGAGTAATATGACAACAGATAGATTTGCAGGAAATAAAAAAATCTCTTGCATATTGCCAAACCTTCTGCACTGTTTCTAATTCTTACCAGAATGGGTAGGCAACTATTCTGAGTTGTGCACATTTGTTTCATTGAACAAAATTCTTTGTATTGTCACACTTCAGTTATTGAGAACATGCTAAGTAAAAGACATCTTCAGAGGAGGACAACACTACTCACATGGTCATGTCGTCTGTTGGGATGTGCAAAACCCTACTTTTATTTTTGTCATAGATCTGCCTACAAAATGTTAATTTCATTTGCATATAAGCACAATGATGTGTTGTTGTTCGCTCTGAAGTGGTGTGATGTTGATTTGTATCATTCTGCCTGTGTGAATCATGCTTGTCTGTGAATAGGTTAGCAAGGATATGCTAAATTTAAAAAATATATATATCATTTATGTCTGAAAGTATTAGTTTCACATAATTAGTACCACAATTTAAGACAACTATTATGAACAATTTGTCTTTTGCACTCATGAATTTTCTAAGCCTTGTCAGCAAGATGAACCATAGCTACAGGTGAAAATTGTGATCATAGAGCAGGCGGTGCCCTGTGAAGTAGCTATGATCAGAGTGCTGTGAGAAGCAGAAAAACCTTTGATGGTGGCACTCCATAGCAAGTGTCAGACAGGACAGATGGGAAGGAACATGAGAAGGTCTTTGCAGTCCAAGACTGCAGCCTTTTGCAACATCTACAGTTCTTCCAAGATATGTAGCAGTTTGTTATTGCATCTCATGAATTTCAGTGATCAGATCTAGAAATAGCAAACACGCAATGGCTTTGGCGAGGCCCGATGATAGGGCAAAGCACTGTTATTTCCCTTTTATCTAAGGAGAACGCTGGATTTTTTTGTTATGCTTACAACAGAAACATCTAATCACTCTGCATTCAGGGGCATCCAGAGAATCAGGGCATCTCCACAGTCTGAGAGCAAATGCCTGGTAAATACCAAGTCAGCAGCACATGCCTTTTTCAGGATGGTGTGTTTGCTCTACTTACTAGTTATCCAGCACAGGTATAATATTGCTAGAAAAGTGATGCACTGTAGCTTATACCTTGGGATGAGCTTGTGCAGCACACACACAAACTTATTTTCTCCACTCTAAGTCGCTTATAGGTGCTTGGGTACCTCAACTGCCTTGAGGTACTGTTTGCTCCCAAGTCATCTGATTGCTTTCAGTTTACTATATTTTTATGTAATTGCAAATATCTAGTGAATAAAATGCATGCTGGGTCTTCTGAGACTATTTTAGGAATATTTATATTTCATTTTTATATCTAAAATAAATAAGTAAATCCATTATGTTAGATTTTTATTCATTTCTAGGAGATGCTTAGGAAAGATTTGTGAGATTTCTGAGCAGGAATTTCAATCTCCAGTTTATAAAGGCTATATTTACAGGTTCCCAGGTTCAAATACTGACTTATCAACATTACAGACATTACAGCATGACAGTTTTCTTTCCAAGTCGCTGAAGAACTTTAAAAGCTCTCATCAGAAGGCACAATTCAAGTTTTCCTTTGTATATGTCTTTATTTTGCATGTTGTGTATAAAAAACTCTTCTGCCACCAACCAGTTTATTTTAAGGATGAAACTGAGGGTTTTTTCCTGCTATTCTTAAAGAAATAATGTCATTTCTAAGAAAGTATGCAAGCTGGTGTAAATGAAATAGTGTTTGAAAACAGAAATAGCTTAAATTTCTTCTGGTATATGAATCAGTGATATTCTAGTATTAAAGAAAGGAAGGTGACTCCCCTCTTGCTTGTTACAGGCTGGATTTTACAGATGGATTCCCAATCAAAAATCTTTTGAAAAGGAAAGCAGTTTTTCAGTCTCACTGAGTCAAAGGCTGTTTGTCAAGCCAATAGGCTTGGGATTATATGGCCTTAAAGACTCTGACTGCATGTGATTTGCAAACCTAATTTGCATGGTCCAGATTTGATTTCAGTTTCATTGTGATTTTGTGCTGTTGGATCTTGGCAGCCCAGTGGTGATACTATAATGACTCCCAAATTATGCCAGAGTAACTGAAATCAAACAGTCAGTGAGCTTCTGCCTGTGGTGATCCTGTTGTGAATCTGTGATTTATCCTTCTTTTAGTTTACAAGCATTTTCTCATCATTAGTACATCTTTTTCATAAGTGTATATATAACACACCTGGCAGTTGGCATTAGAATTGTATTCCACCCTCATCTTTTAATCCTGTATCTTTCCCATTACTATGTCTATATTGATTGCAGACTGCTAACATGTAAGTATCAGTCTTCTAGACATCTTTTTGGGGAGGAGGAGAGAGGGGTGAGGTACGGGGGGCATATTAGTTGTGCCATTGAATCTCTATGATTTATTTGATATTTTCTGTTTTGTTATAAATTAATATCAAAGATTTTTCCAGGTTACCAGATGGTTCAGTGCTTGTAGGGCTGTTGAATAATTTTATAATGTTCACCTCTAGAAGATATTTCACCATTGCCAGAAAGTACTGCGTTATTCTCAGGCAGAAGAGAATTTAATCTAAAACTTTTGGTCACTGGTGACAATCTTACATTAAAACTAGGCATAAAGATTGAATCTTGATGTGGAGCTGGTTATAATAGACTCTGCTTCAGTCGATGCAGTTTGGCTGCAAGCAACCAGATTAGACTGAACAGCTCCTTGAATTGTCCCGGGTCTTGAATGGTGGTTTGATCCACATATATCAATGCAAGGAAATCTTACTGGTCATTGTTTACTTTTCTGTGTGTCTCTTTATGGCAGAAACTTATTATTCTCAAAGAGCCTCTGTCTGTCTTTTATAGTCTGGTTTATTTTTCTGTCTCTAGGACATCAAAATGCCACTTTCATGGGGAATAAGCAAAAGGAGCTGGCAGTCTAAATACATTATCAAAGTTATAACTTAATAGACTTAATGAAGATCTGATTGGATGATCCATATGTCAAGAACGTTAGTATGAAAGATATAGCTGAAGATATAGCTTGTTCAGGACAGGTAGAAAAAGGGAAAGGGTGAAGACATTACTTATGTATTATCTTATATGCAGATGTTAATTTTCTACGAAATTAAGATTAAAGAGGGAATTGGTTTGATAGTGTTTGTTTAAAGGACAAAGAATTCTGCTGTGTTGATGGCAATCACTACTGGGCCATCAATCAAGGACATCACATGATGAATCTTTTGTGAGCAGAAATATTCAAAGCCTAGCACTTGATGCATCGAGATGCTTTGATTATACAGATTTCCACGTTGACAAAGGAAAATAACTCAGCTCAAGCTATATGGCTAATTCTATTTTAGTGAACATGATTTTGATAGAGAAGCTGGAGAGTCTGAGGAAAAAGTAGTAGTCAAAAACAACTTGGTGCTCTTGGAGTGGCCATGAAGCAGTAGAATTCATGACAAACAGGAAGAGGAGCAATGTACTACAGCAGAACAGATAACAGAAATTCAGAGAACTCATAAGTGAGATTCTGTGGGAGATAATTATGAGATCGAAAGAGTTAAGCACAGTGGGTAGTTGCAAAAACTATGTTAAATGCAAAGATGTGAGTTACTGCAGTGTGGAGGCATGATAGGAACTGTTGATCAAGATCGAGACATGTTTGATTAACTCACCAAGGATAAGATTTTTTAGAAAGATGAATAGACGAACATTTGAGGCCGAAGTGTGAAAAGTCAAAAGCACAGATTAAAAGCAAGTGATATATAGGTGATTTCTTCTTACTAAGTTGGTGCACTAGAAGTAGCTGTCCAGAGAGATTTTGGAGTCTCCATCTTTGGAGACTGGGCAACCTGCTTTAGCTACCCCTGCTTTAAGCAGGTGGGTTAGTCCAGGTGATTTTCAGAGTTGCTTTCCAACTCCAGCTATTCTGTGATTTGATAACAGACTTGTTCCACTTCTCTACAGAGAGTGAAAGCCCTTGGCAAATAATGCCAGAAAAGCTGGAAGGTTTAATTCCTTTCATATTTCAGTCATCATTCAAAAGGTCAGCTGTAAGCAGATGGTATCACAAAATTAGCAAAAAGGGTAAGAACTCCTTTGGAACAGGGAGGAAGACATTAGAAGGTAAATGAGATGTTTTCTGATCACCTAGACCAGATACATTTGAGCTGTGGATACTCGAAGAACTGGCAGAAGCTGTCTCAGAGCCATTAGCTGTTACTTCTGTTTCACAGATGATGTTCACAGGACTATGTTCTCGAAGACTAAAAAAAAAGTAGAAGGAGGGCCTATCTTTAAAAAGAAATAGAAAAGAGGGTTTAAAATGATAAGCTAAGTCAGTTGATTACAGTTTCTGTAGAAACAGAAGAACAAATAATTAACATACTGGTTGTGGACATTTAAAAGATGTAAGAAGATGTCAAGAAAAATTATGTCAGGACAAAGTAACTCCATTCTGTCATGGGGTAACAGTTCACGTGGTTAAATAAAAGCAGCTGATGTCGTATTTTAATTTTAGTGAGGCTGTTGATATGATTTCCTAGAACACCCTCTTAAATAAACAAGAGACATATGGTCTATATGAATGTGCTGCAAAGGAAAGAAATCCAACTGTGGCAAGACATTGAGTTTTGCTTTTTTTTGTTTTGTTTTTCCTTTTGTTTTACCTTTTTTTTTTTTTTCCCCAGGAGTTTGTTCTGGTTTCAGAATTAGCTTGTATTTTCCTTAATGACAGATGGAACAGGGACGATATTTATCATATTTGCATATAATACCCAGTGAGGGGGAAATGCAGCTTCATGTTTAAAACTCAAAGTAATCATGACAATTTGGAGACAAGATCTGAGGCAAACCTGGATGTATTTCAGTAAGAACACGTGCACGGTTCTATACCTAGGCAACAATAACCAACTATCCAAGCAAGCATGTCAATGTAATTGCTTTCCAGAAAAGGACTGAGGAGCCTGTTGGAGATCATGGGTTGACTAGGAGTTGGTAAAGCCATACAGCTGTGAAAAATCACTTGTCATCCTGGATTGTGCTGGTAACCTGGTGGCAAGCAGAAAGGTTTGCAGAGCCCTGTGCTCGCCACCTGCCCTGTTTGACCCAATCTCTCACTGCCACTTCCTACTAGATATAAGGCATATGTGACCTCCTGAGACCTCTCAGATCATAGATATCCTTGTGAGGTATTCTGTCCTCCTGGCTTCTGACCTACTGCCTGCCTGTTTCCATAATAGAAGACTCTTAACTCACTGCTTAACCATTCTCATTTACACAGTTGTCTATTTATGCCTAGGAGTAGTATCCTATAATTTTTCCCTTATGAATGTGGGTATCAAGTGTGTGTGATAAAATGCTTAGTGACAAAATGGGCTTGGAATTGAATAGATACTTTACTGAAAAGTGTACAAAGTTCTAGAAAAGGTGTATAATTTCATTTTTGGAATCATATTTCATAGACAGCTTATAGTTTTTCCATTTGAAGACTGTCTTTGAAGAGCTGATTTCCTCCTCCTGTCCCCTCCCATCTTAGCTATATTCATATAGCTAAGCAGTTCTTGACTGGAAAACTGTTCTCAGGCATTTCAGTCCCCAAAACTCCAACTGAATATTATTTTCATGAAGAGGGTGAAATAGTTGATAACATGGAGTGTTATGGTGCAGATAGATAATAGATAGCAGAGATGCCACTGAGACAGACTGTTCCAAGCATACGCCAGCAAAACCTTTCACCAGGTAAATACGCTTTACAAGTATGAGAGATTTTTGAAAGATTCTGCCACTGACATTTTCCCATCTATCTCACAGTAACAAAAACAAGAAAAACTGTCATGATATCGCCAGTATCTGGAAGGTTCCTTTACCACATGAGACTGAAATGCATTCTGTTTGCAAAACACAATATGCAGAAAAATGTTTTCAGGATTTTTTTAATGTTTCACTTGTAACAAATTGAAATAAGCCAGTCTCTCAAGGGGTAGTATAAAAGTATAATAATAATGTAAAGAGTTTTTGACACATGATCAATTCACTGTATAAAGATGATTACCATATGCATCCCCAAACTTAAAAGTTGGTGTTTAGCCCTGCTACAAAAATTGAACTGCCTCTAATTCTGAGAAACTATGATCTTGCAAACAGATTTTATATGAATTAATCACATTATATCCCTCTGTTCAATTCCTCAAGATGATTTGTTTCCAGGTCTTTGGAAAATATATATATTTTCTAGGAGAATAAGAAATACTTTTTCTGGCAAACTACTTTTTTATGTTTTTGGTGTTATTTTAAATCTAGAGGTTAGAAGCTGCTAAAGAGGTTGGGAGGTTAAATTAGTCAGAGATGATGGATTAGTGGGCAACTGAGATTGAGTGATATAAATTCTTGCCATGTGATCCTGAAATTTAAGGTAAAGTCAAATTGTGTGGTTGCATTTCTAAAAGATATTTATAAATCGGTAGTTTTAAATGCTATAGATGATATAGTATCCTTTTTCTCTTAGTTTTAATATGAATATTCAGAGAATTTGATAAATATCCGTATGAAATCCTTTGAGTAACTGCATAAATTTATTACGTATGGTTTAGAAAGAGTTTGGGAGCAGTGTGCATACTCTAACTTTCCTGACCTTCAAGGATCTGTAACCTACTGTGAGAGAGAATCCTTATCAGCTGATTTGTAATGAACCAGCTGCTTGGGGCTGACATGAAGATTTGTGAAGTTCGGTTCAGCGTTTTTTTGCCAGTGTCATTCTGTACATATCCCCAACTAGCAGGATAGTTAATACTTGGATCCTATGGCACTAAGTTACTTAAGAAAACAATTGTGTAGCGGCATTTTTGTATGTTTTGACCAGTTGCCAATAGCCAAAAACAATAAAAAGCGGTATGCTGTCGTTCCAGTGATCATGAAGGGTATAATACCAGTTTAATTATCAGTGGACATCTGACGTTTTTGTCCTTTAGATAAAGGTGAATAAGGACTTGAGTTATACATTTTATTAAACACTGAAATGTAATTGTTTTGTTCTCTGGTTTAGGAGCACAGATGAATTGAAAACAGAGTAGATGAAGGAGGTTTGGTTGCAAACCTGTAACTATAATTTATGAGTCTGATTTCAACTTGTAAGTAAGGTCCATGTGACATAAATAAATCATACCTGTGTAGCACATTTGGGCTAGATGTTGGATGTAAAACAGCAATTAGGTGCCTGAAAAGCAGCTGCTTGGCTGTCTTTAAGACATCTGGCTTTTTCCCTCAGCCCGAGAAGAACTTGCTGCTACAGCCAACTGTTGCAATTCAGGGACATGTTTTATTTTCTAGAATAAAAATTAAGTGTAATGTGACAAAATGATATTTCCCCTTTTAGATTTCTTAAGATGTTTATTTATTTATTTATTTATTTTCCCAGATCCCTACTACTTAAATCTGTGCTTGTCCTGCCTCTTGGCACCCTTCCTACCAGCCTCTGACCTAATAGTGAGGTTGGTTTGATCATTAAAATTGGCACTGCCTTTAAACAGCCTGCTGTCTCTCTTAGTGCTCTTTTCATTATTTAACATAGAAGAGCATGTTAAAGAGCTTGCTGTTGTATGTGTTAAATATAGGCACCTGGATGCTTTGGAGTCGGGAGGCTGCAGCTGCATGTACTGCATTGCCTGTCACTGCTGTCTCCAGGTGCTCCCTGCCAGCCTGAAGTCATAAGGGCACTTTTCTTTAGATGTTTGCTGATTTCTCACCCTCCTGAGAAATTCTGATGTGTCAAGAGAGATAGTGTGCAGCCATTCGTTTGAGAGACATGCAGTATAATAAAGTAAGGAATAGCTCACAAGCTCTTTGTTTCTTTTTCTTTTTTTTTCTTTCTTGAAGGAATATTGAAAATAGGGTTTCCTTCCAAATATGAGAGGAATGGGATCCGTTTCAGTAATTCTGAAAATCACTGAGCTAGCTGAAAAGTCTAAAAAGCCTTCCACATCCATTTTTGATTTCCTCTTCTCAAACATTTCATGAAGCAGATGAAGGTCAGAACTGGTTAGTATATACTAAGGCTAACCTTTCTGGCATGATGTAATGACCCTATATTTTTCTTGTGAGTTTTGGGGAGCTGGTTGAGCTGTATCTGGCATTCTGTTTGTCTGTGTAAAAAGCAAATTTGGTATTTTATGTTGTTGTTTTCCTTCTTTCGGAGTAAATTACAAAATGAGCATTGTCAGATAGATACAGTTCTGGTAATGCAAAAAGGAACATTTTTAGCTGAGATGAGCAACAGTGCCATGTGAGTGATGTGGAGGACTGTGTGTTTACATCTAAAATGTCTCTTATAGAATAGGAAATTAAATGGTTGTTGATTATTGATTATTTTCCTAACCAAGATCCTTTTATCCTGCTGGGTTGCAAGGTTCGATTAAACTACAGCATGGATAAGGAGATTATGCCCCTGCAAAGAGAGTGGTATCGGAGAACACACACCGACCACACTTTCAGCAATGCTAAAACGAAGACCACTGTGGCGTTCCCATGGTGAATTCACTCTTAGGTTATCACTTTAAATTTCTCATTAAGTTATTATAGCAATTGAATTCACAAGCTGAGACAATAGGGTTATTATGTAAGGTATTATTCAGCTATGTTATATTAGTCTATAAGAGTTCTTTTCAAAAGAGAGAGAAACTGTAGCTATAGCAGAAAAAAAAATTCTCTTTTCCCAGTATTTGCTCTGATGTGTGTTTGCTTTGAAAACTCACTTAGTTGTGGTGCAATGGGATAAGTTTTCACAGTGGACAGTTAATTTTAATCATACAAAATCCATTTTAAATAAAGGATACGCTTATTCATGTAGTTTTGAAGAAAATAAAGTGCATCCATTTGCTCTTTAATATATATATAATATGATTTGGCAAGGCTTGTTGTAGGACTGTTGTGGTAGATTTCCTCTTAAATTTATTTAAATATGCCCATCCTTGAGAAAATAAGCTAGATTAGTTGTTCTGAGACATTCATTAAAGCCTACTCAAAAACACGTTTTATATGAAAAATGGTTTTGCTACTGAGAATGATTGGTATGTCAAGAATTTCATTTCAGGCAACAATTTTGTTATTAGAACAAGCTTCTGTTGTCTACACAGGGGTTTTGTTCAGAAAGATATAATGCAAGATAGGAAAAAAAAGCATCCTTACAGTGTTCTTATCTGCTATGCAATACTTCTATTGTAATCTTAGATAATAGCAATTCTAATATTTTTTTCATTTCCTTGGGTGCTGCTTCTTACTCACATCTTATAATGGTCCTCATGATTTTACTGCTGCTTCTCTGAGGGCTAGAAAAATATTCAAAGAGCTTGTTTTTCTGTGCACAGTATACTTGTTTATCGAAACCTTAGAAATGGGTCCCTTGAAGGGGATTTTTTAAATCTTTTTTTTTCTTTTTTTTGTAATTCTTGTGTTTTTTTTTTTTTTTAAAAAAAAGACAACCCCATTAAGACATGTTTTCCTTATTGTCTTCTGGACCATTAAAATTTGACAGCGCACTTTCTCTCCTGCTTCTCTTTCAAAAGCACCAGTTTTTGAAAGGAGAGAAAGGAAGAAAGAGGGAGGATTAAAGTGTAGGGTACAGCCTTCAATGACACCATCATGCCAGTCCTTTCAAACTGGCTTGGGAGCTAAATTGCCCGTAAACAGGAAGGAAAATGAGAATCAAATGAAAGTTAGAAAAAACAAAGCATTCTGATAGTTATATTTCGTGAATTTCTGGGGTTTCTGTTTCGTTTTATTCATGTTTCTATTCTGTCCTACCACTGCTCCTGTCAGCATTATTATTTATCTTTTTTTTTTTTTTTTTTTGGTATACTGATGAGTAAGTTTTAAATTCCTTCAAATCAATGCAGCTCTGTAGGGATCATGTATGTAGGGTCATACGTTTCTCTGGGCAACAGATTCATGTTGCTCTCCATCTTGGAGGACACCTACCATGCTTTATTACTATAGTAACTATTTTTACACAGCTCTTGTTTCCTGAACAGCAACCGCATTTCCAGAGACTGCTTGCGTGTGTCAGCAGCAGATAAGGGTCACATGTTAAACAGTTAAGGCAGAGGGGGCAGTACAGTGGGGGATGCTTGCTCCAACTTTCTTTTTTTTTTTTTTTTTTGTATATCTAAAAGTTATGTTCTCCCACTCTGACATGAAACCATCCACAAAACTGTCACAGCTATTTAAAAGTGAGGCACCACAGCTCATATGAGTTCCTTGGATGTGCACTGAGAGGCAGCTAATTGCAACAAGTGATTTTTCTTAAGGCATTTTTTTCCCTTGCTCTGGTGGCACAAAATAGAGTATTGATGGCAGATTCCCAGAGCTGCTTGAAACCCTGTAGTTGTTTTGATACTGTTACATGAAGGGTCCCAGAGGTAGCATAGCCAGTAAATGATATACAGGGAAGCTGGGGCGTAGGGCAGTGGCTTCAGCATCCCCACGATGCCAGTGCTAAAGGGAGTGGGACAAAGGCCATGAGCTGCCGCAGGGAGTCTCAGGATGCACTTCATGGACTCCTTGTGGACTCTATCACCAACCAGCAGGATCTCACCATTTCCATCCACTTTCCTGCTTGCCTGTCTGTGAATGTCAGCTGACACACACAGTGGTTGAAGCACTTAAAGGATCTGCAGTAATTCACTGGAGGAAGTTTAAAATCATTTGCAGTTGTGCTTGAGAATTTAAAGGTCACCTCTTCTATATGTAATCGATTTTCCTTGCATGCATTTTTAGTCTAACATCTTCTAAGCTAAGTTAATTAATGAGAAATTAAATATAGGGAAAGCAACAACTTTCATGCACTAAAGATCACTTAAAATACAGTTGCATCATGTATATCTTTTTCCTTGTTAAAAAAGGGTTTGAAAAAAAACATATAATTATATATTATAATAGAATATATACTATATATATCATACATAAAATATGCATGTTACATTTCGTTATATATTTTATACATATATATAAGGTGCTATAACTGCAACATGCAATAACTGAGACAGGCATTTCCTTAGATATCTAGGATATAGCATATTAATCTGACCTGATAACTCTTGAACTTTTATTATCCCTGCTTGATTTTACGAATATTACACTAGTATCTAGAGGCTCCATCCAGATTTGAGATTTTCATCATTTTTGGTGATCCATAAAGTGCAAAAAAAACCCAAAACAAAAAAAAAACCCGATTTTTCCTCCTAACTCATTACAAATAGCCCTAACAGTAGTGATAAGGTCATGGAAGATATCCGCATCTGTGACGCAGTGACAAAGTGACACATCAAATGGGCTTTAAAACATATCCCCAACACGACATGCTGTAACATTAATTGCGATGGAATAAAGAGGCGGCTCTAAAGGGTAAATGACTGCGAACACCAAGATATTGTCTTCCTCCTTCCTTTGGCAAGCCACCACCAGGAGTACACTGTAGTTCAAGATATGGAATTTGAAGAAAAAAAAATCAGTCAAAATATTTGAAGCTTAAGGATTTCATTTCACCAGTGTAAAGGCCCCAACACACCAGTACTCCTAATTCCCTCTGCTTTTACGTGAATAAGGATTTATCAAGAAAAATCATATGATAGTTTTAAGATGGTATTAGGAGGGTAATAATAATCTTTTAGGAAGAAGAAAGAAAAAAAGTTAATTGAGATGGGCAGAAGTTGCTCTTGTACTCCTGCCCGTTTACCTGAAGACAAAATAATGAAAATCTATACACAAAAGAGAATTAAAAATGGAAGGAAGGGGAAAATAAAAGGAAAAAAATATCGACAGACTTTTCTAGAGTCTCTCTTGGAATATGCATATCACCCACATTCACAAGCAGCCCGCTCAGGACAGTAGAAGTGCTCTAATTCTGTTAGCATGATAGTCAGCTAGACCTATTTATGTGGCTGAGGAGTACCATTAGCCCAAGGAAAGTGCCCTATGAATATAAATGTGCTTCTCCAGGGCCTGAGTTAATCTGTTCACATCTGCCTGATGTTTTACACTACACAGACTTAGAGTTGTTTTAAGTCCTGCTGCTAGAGAAGAGCACGTATAGTATAGCACAGATATCCATGGAAAGACTGTTAATAAACTCTCTGGTTGCCCAGCAGGCTGTGCTATCTTCATTGTTAGATGTCTTCAAGACCCATCTGTGTAAAACCCTGACCAACCTTATAGCTGCCCCTGCTTTGAGCAGGAGGTTGGATTAGAGACCTCCCAAAGAATTTTCAGTCTGAATTCTCTTGAAAATGAAAGGTTGGTGGCTTCTTTCATAAGGGCAATTTTCATCTCAGTATTCTAGTTTTCAGTTTGCTTGCTGATTCCTCTGTACTAATTTTAGTTTATTAGTATCTTATCTAACACATATCTTGTTCTGGCCAAACATGACCAGAAGTCAATCTCTGTGCTCTAGAAGACTCTGGTTTGTTTTTTATCATTAATTTAGATGATACAGTTTGTTTAATTTCTGCTGAGTTTGACAATTCTGTGCAGCAAGCTGAGCTATGGTCTAAATTGTCCATGGTGGCAAAGCTAAGGTCCCTAATTATCAGTGTTTTCTGTTATTTGCCCTTACTCCAGTGCTGACTCTACCCACCTGAATATGAACATCTGCTTCAGAAAGTTAACAGTAGTTAGCAACCAAACCAGCAAACAGGAGAATGGACCTCAACATTTCCTTCCTATTACTGACAGAATACAGCAGTGTATCATGTTCAAAAGTTGATTGTCTGCCAATTTCTACTCTGTTCTGACTTCAGTCAGAAGGAATCTGTACAGTTATTAAATTTTAATTTGCTGTTTTTTCTTGCTTTCGACGATCTTATCTAAGATCTTTACTTCTTAGCTTGGTCATAGATTTATGATCTCTCTGTTCTGACTGACTTTGTAGTAATTTTTTCTATTAACGAATTGGTTAATAAATATTTGATACAAAAGTATTGATAAACCAAAGCAAAACAAAATAAATTGAAATGGCTTTTGAAATGCTAAAATTCTTTAAAATGTGCAAGAACACAATATAAATATTCTTTCACTTATCCTCCTATTTGGGATATAAAAATGATGTCATTTTAAAGAAAGTCTTAGCACGTATGTAATAAGAGAGAATCTTAATTTGTGCCGAATATACACAGTGTCATTGATGAAACTTTTATTTTTCTCCCAATTTACTTTTGCTTTGCCCTGAAAGAACAAGGTTACAGCCTGTATATCACGGGCATTTTTGTTGAGCAGTCCCAGCTGGATCCTCCCTAGGCTTTTAATTTTGGCTGAGATGACAGTAGATTTGGACAGTGCCCAGCCAAGATTGAAATTACCCTTACTTATTTAGTGAATCACCCGGTGCCTCTATTTAACATGCAGAATTATCATTAAAGAATATTAACTTTGTGATATTCCTATGCAGAATTCAGAACATGGTGTACCTCCTGCCACTTTCCAAGATGAAAGGAAAATTTGACACCTCTGTTTCAATTATTTTACTAATCTATCATATTAGTAAAGCTCATAGCAGTTGAGTCTAATGGAAAACGGGCATTAAGAGTTATACAGAAGAGTTTTACTTCTTTTCCCAAATGATTGCATTTCAAAGGCAATTCTATACAAAAAAAGGTGAAATTTACTAGACTAAACAATACTAGGCATAATTTTACACATCCTATGGCATCCTAGGCCTCCCCGTCTCCAGCTGTTGCTCCAGAATGACACAAGTCTCTCAGGGTCCTGGCAAACCCTGTGTAGTTGTCTCAGATACTTCAGAGTGTCTAAAATGCTACTAGGTGCCTGTGAAACCACCCTAAATGCCCTTGTACTACTGATATTATACTACAGCACAATTAAGTTTTAATTGAAATTTAAGTTAAAAAATATCATTCCTTATTTTTTATCATAACTTTATTGTGACATTTTGTTGTTTTGTTCTTTTCAGGCTGCAGGGATTCAGGAAGAAATAAGACAGATTCGTGTGTACATTTTGTACACTGGTGAGGCGAAAGAGACTGGTGTGTGAAGCCCATAAATCCAGGATGTGACATGGGCAGCACTTACAGCGATGGGGTGTTTGAATGCCTATGTCTCCTATAGCGACCACTGTTACATCTTTGTCCTGTTCAATCAATTTGAGACATTAGGAAGTACTGTAAAAGTCCTACTACAACATTTTTCAAAAAGTTTTTTGCATTTTTTTAATTATATCTTTTCCAATTTGCTTCCTCAGTGAGAACTGCCTACCTTCCCACCACCCAGTCCTCAGGCAGTTTAATGTGGGCATGAGGTCTCATTTGTTTATGGTGTATTTGTACTCACTTTCCTTACAAGATGACATTGTTACTAAACAGTAAAGCCTTTATATAAATAATAAGCCTCAAGACTATTCTTCATCCATCCAAACATGAAAAATTTTGCCTTTCATCACTTACCCATAATGGACTGGTGCTGGAGGAAGAGGTGATATCCAGTTGCTCAGAATTCCTATCATTTTTGAACAGTTTCCTGTGGTTCTTGAGGAAGAAGATTGAAATGAGGAGTCTAAATATAATGTAGAATTTATACTCCACTCTTTCTACAGGCTACCAGAAGTTAAGCAGAATAGGCTAATGTGAAACTATTTGGGGAAGTTGACAAAATGCCATCAGCAACAGCAATTATGTGACTTGGAGTAATCAGGAAGAAGTTTACTGAATGAAGAGTGCATGACCTTGTATCAATGTCAGTACTCCTACCCATAGATAGGATTTTAGGCAGTACTACTGAGACTGATGCATTATCTGTTCTTTAATTGGATCTTCTTTCTACCCCCTTTCCTCTTCCAAGTCCTTTCTCTGTCAGCTCTGTCAATTAATGTGTATATTTGTCCCGGTGCTTCAAATTAGTATTTGAAGTTCTGTGCAAATTTGCAAGAAAAATTTCATGTAGACTTTTCAAGAAGCCCCTACTGTATGCAGGTGCTGCATGTAAATTAACAGTCACATCTAAAAGCAATGGAAACACAACCATTGAAAAAATGATATTTATTTTTGAGGAAAGTGCTGTCAGTTTACAACAAATTCATATTTTTACTATTAATATTATCAAAATGCTGTATTTTCATTGTTTTTTCCATGGATAAATTGAAATAATACTTCTTTCCCAACAGTCAATGTGAAACTATTTTAAGTTAAAACTAACTAACTTAGAACTAGAGGGAATGGCCAGAAAGTAAAGCATCAAAAGTTCCGCAGGAACCTAAGAAAAAATTTCTTAACAGTGAGGGTGACAGCACTGGAACAGGCTGCCCAGAGAAGTTGTGGAGTCTCCTTCTCTGGAGATCTCAAAACTCGCTTTGATGCAGTCCTGTGCCAAGTGCTCCAGGTGACCCTGCGTGTGCATTGGGGTTGGACTAGGTGATCTCTGGAGGTCCCTTCCAACCTTAAGCATTCTATAAAACAAGACTAGGACAACAAAACTTTTCCTGAAAGTGTGTTTCTGAAAGATGTCTGAGATCGAAAGAAATAGGTACAAAGACAGATAAGTTGCAACGTGTTTATTACCAGGATAACTGCATGGAGCTCATGAGAAAGGATGTGTAGTTTGGTGCTTTCAGCTCTAGCAAATTGCTTGCACCTTTTTTTTTTTTTTTTTTTCTTGTTAAGTTAATTCACTTGAGAGAAAGATTGTTTATGGTTCTTTTCTTCACAAGAGTCAGGCAAAACAACAGACATGCCTGCAGCAGAGGGTGCAGGCAGTCTGAGCTGATACAGATAAGAAATAACAAGCAACAGGATATGAATTTGTTGGTCAGCACATGTACGGTTGGGGCATACTGTTCAGACTTCCTGAACATTACTCTGCTAAGCACATACTGCATCAGAACTGTTCCCAAGGATGTGGTACAGTACTTGTAAAAGGATAAATAACAGGAGTACATTCATTTTAATTTCTCTTCAACTCTATATGGTTCTGTACTTCACAAGCTGTCCCTTTCTATGAAAATGCTATTTTCAATTCATCTAAAAGCGCTGTATAAGCAAGCAGTAGACACACTTAGGCATGCAAATCTGTTTAAATCTGAATAATATACTAAACCATTACAGGAAATAGTAATTCATGACTAAAATTTATGACCCATCCAGAAAAAAGAAAAAAAACTCTACAATAACATTTCAAGTTTATTTGTTTTGCTTTTACCATCAGAATACCCTTGGGTCTTTCAAGTTGTAGGGCAGTGTCTTAAACTGAATGTGTTAAGAGTGTAGAATGACCTTCTTAATTTGCCTTTTTTTTTGTCTATGTAGAAGTTCTTATCATCAGCACCTAATACCAGTTACATTTTCTATTATACCTTCTTCTCTTTGCTGTGGATAATTGGAAGTATCATCTGCTCCATTCTCATCATGTACACTCTCATGCTTCATTAGCTGCAAACTGTGACAACAACATATCCACACATTTCTTCATCTTCCCAGCTTCCATATTATTCCCTAGCTCTGATCATGTACTGACTGGAATAAGGAGTTGGTTTTTTAAGAATTCATTCCTTGACTTCTGTCAATTGGAAGAAATTGCAGAACTGCTGTAATTTTCAAATCAATTATTTGTCTGAAAGCCACCTGTGAACTAAAAATGACCTGCTTTCCAAAAATGGTTTAGGGGCTGGTGCTCAGTGATAGGTTCCTAAGGCATTCGCACAATGTTGCAAATGCAGCTCAGCTCACAGAGCCGGGGGCAGTCCTCTGATTTGGGAGACCCTGACAGTTAGAGGTCCGATGGATCCGGGTATTCCATTCCCTTTGGTTTCTGAGGATCCCCTTGGGCTGACCACCCTATGCATGATCAAAGAAAAGATTTTCCGACATATTTAAAGGATACAGTATGTTACAAGGGCCAAGAACGCCTCACAGTGGGAACTGACCCATGGGTCAGTTCAGTATGTTCAGTGGGTTTGTGATAGGAAAGCAAAAAGTCAAGTTCAGTCACATACCTAAAGGTGGAAATGGGACTAAAGCAGAAGCTGGTGTTCTCCGTATGTTTCTATAGGAGATAGTTTCTATTTAGAGGAGTTCAAATGCAAAACAAGCAAATAATAATAAACATAATAATGTTGGTGCATGGAAGTACTGCACAAAGCGTGAAGAGTTAAAGGTGCTTGGAAACTCCTCTTTTCCTGATTTTGAGAAGTTTTACACAAGTTGCTGTTGCCACATACTTCAATATCACCCAAGAAATAGATATAATGAATCTAATTTGATAAAGGATTTTTGACATTAATAATGGGATTTAGACATCTTAATTCATATCTATAAGCAAATTAGGTGTCCAGCCTCCTGTTATAGTCCACCACTACAAAACCTACAAACCACTACAAAAACTACAAAACTACTGAGCTGAATAAGCTACTCAGTTCACTATGCAGTAGCTAGTCCAATTCACTCCCTAGGTTCCACTGACCCCAAAGAGAGTTCAGGCACCTATCTCACCGATAGCAACATCTGTAAATAAGTAACTAAAAATGGTTATCTTCCTTTTCAGATTGAATGGCTCCCTCAATTTCCTGTTGTATCACTTCCATGGCAGGGGGCTGGTTTTGTAGCCCCTAATGGTGCTTTAGGTGTCTGCTTGGCATACTGGTGTGCAAAATGAGGGACACTGGAAATCAGAAATGCTTCTTCCCACTCTAGGGCACTTATTTATGAAGCAAAGAAGATGAAAATGCCTTCCCTTTCTATTGCCCACTCTCCTCTTACATCATATAACCCTTTCTACTATCCTCTTTTCCTTTTTAAATCATTATCAGTTGAAGCCTACTAGCACATACGTAATTGTTCCTGCTTGTCTACTTCCAGATATGTGTTGCAAGTAGCAACCTAAAGGCTGACTGCAGACAAAATTAGTATTGTAGCTAAAGCTGTGCATGAGACCACACCAGACCTACTTTGTGCAAGGTCCCAAGTCCTTCCTCCTGTCCCTCTCCAATCCTGGCAGGTACCTGTTACTTCTTCCACCACTCTTTACTCTTTCTCTTTACCTTCTTCCTTCATCTTCACTTATGCACTTTCCTTCATGGGTGCCCCAACGCATTGTCTAATCCCCTACACCTTCCTTTGTAGCCAGCATTTGCATATGTAATTTATCCTTTTTTTTCAAAAAAAAAAAAGAAAAAAAGGATGACCCTTTGTGAGCCTCTTGCTGCAGAGAATATTTCTACAAAATATTTGTTGACAGGTTGCCTCAGGCAAGGTTGGCTCAATGACTGCTGTGCATTCCCATGAGGTGCCTGGTTCATGTAAATCAGGCAGGATTTAATGTTTTCTAGTTAGGAAGGGTATATCTACGGAGACAGATTCATACAGGTGCAGTACATCTCCAGTCTGGAAAACATGTACTTATTGGCCTTCTTAGAGAGGCCATCATTTCAGTTGGTTCTCTGATGTTCATGATGAAGCTGACAAGGGTCTGAGCACCACGGAGCCAGCTGAGCATTCTTCTGTGAAGGTAGAGATTCCTACCTCTGTGAATGCATTGTGCAAGCTGTAAGTTTTGCCAGTAGGAATGTTCAAATTACTCTTGACAGCCAAATTATATTTTTAATGCACTTCTAGTTGTATTTCTCCAAAGTAGGGATTTCTGTGCATTGGTCTGGTAAATGTCAAGCAGTTGTGGCTGCTCTGGGAACAAGCAAGAGTTATGATTATGTACAAAGAGTTGCTAGAGTCTCTTGTCCTAAGAAATCATCTTTGCTTGAAGGGGCATATTGAGGCACCTGGTTGCTTCAGGATTTTCTGCCCAACCTATTTTGGACACAAGGGAGCTTGTAAAGCTTACCAGAGTTTAATTCAATGTGAACAAATACATGGAATGAAAAACAGTTTTGCAAGCCAGCATTTATTCAATAGCAGAACATCCTTCTATAAGAGCAGCAAAAAAATGTTAAAAACAATGAAAAGAGTGAAAAGTTGCTGTCCCCAAAAAGGTCAAGAAAGTAAAAAGCAAGTCATATGTCCAACTGAAAAGTGCATGCAAAATATGCACACCACATAACATTATATCTACATGACCTGAACTCCCCACAATGTAGCAAATCATCTCATCTCATTGTCACTATCATTAAAGGAAACAGTTTCTGTGAAAAGAAGTTTCACCAGTGTCTCAATAGAGAGTTGTGTACATCTTTGTATTGTTTTTCCTCTGATCCTCTTTCTGTGTTGCCCAGCTATCCTGCTGTCTTATCCAGCTCTTGCTTCCTTGCAGGACATTCAATTCCATCTTTCTCTGCTGTTAGATGCTCTTTTGTCAAAGGCACAAGGAGGTCTAGCAGCCACTCTTCTGAGAAATAAACTAGCACTCAATTAAGATTCTTTAAGCTTCAGTGCACCAGACTCTCTAGAAACCTCCTCACTTTGAGTATAGAAGGAGAAGTGGTTCAGACAAGATATCAGGGCTACTGGGACTGGGTATCAGACCTGTTCAAAGGTGATAGAGAAAAAGCAGAGAGTCAGAGGATCCAGAATTGCAGTCTTCGCCCATCCCCAAGACTGCCAATCAGTCCTGATTTCTTTTTTCACAAGTCTTATCTTTACTAATGGTTGGCAGGATCACAACTTATCATCTTGCCATGAAGAAAATGTCAGTCTAGCCCACATAAAGTGCTTAATAACTAAATAGCTTTCTTGCGTAACAAGTCACATTTGTAAATTAATCATGTTGCAACAGTCTCACTGTAGGCTAACTCATCAGACCATTTTAAGTCATTCTCTATGTTCTGAATGTGGAAACATTAAATCTAGGTCAATATTTTCAGTAAATTCAATAAATTATGCACTGAGTCAATTATTTTCTCACAATTTTTTGTACCACAGATATTTCTACCTTGTGCCACTGAACTGCTTAAGCATTCAAAGGAAGAAAAGATTCTTATCTGCAAACAAATTGCATAGACACACATGTTAATTCTGAATTTCACATTGCTAGGTATAGCACAGCAGGAAGAAAGCGAATTTCACTGCACCACAAATTTGCTTATCTTCAGACTGAGATGCACTTCTGTGCGCACCAGCTTATTCATGAAGTCAGGAAGGTGAAAATTCATTGCTTCAATGAAATTCATATATTCCTATAAATAAAAAATCATTAAGTAATTTGTTTAATATTTACTGGCATCTGTAATGGAACTTCAGATTGCTTGTTTGTCCTGTAAATCAAAATGTGTCCGTTAAGATTTACAATTTTTTAATTTATGATTTTTAAAATTCTTTTTCAGGATAATTTTTGTATCTCAAAACCAGAATTATCAAAATTACACAGAAATAAAGATGAACAAAAAATAAAGGGGAAAATTAGAAGTAGAAATGGATAATAGCCTTCCTTCACTGTTAGTTTTGTAGGCTTTCTATGGAAGCACACCGTAAGATAATGTTGAATGAAAACTATGAACATCTGACATGTGAGATTAATAATGAGTTGTAAGAATAAGGGCTGTGCATAAAAACAAAGGCAAGAATACAAGCAGGATGCAAAGAGATTGTTTAGAACACACATGGGGAGACCCTCAAGCATGATTTAGACACACTGTCCTATGAAATTCACAGAACCTGACTGCATTAGAGAAAAAAGTTAAAAAGAAATCTTCTGGTAAAAATTGACATGAGCAGCATGCTTTTCTTTACAAAGCTACCCCTAACAGCTGTATTGGTAATGAAAGACTTGAACTGAGATGCTGTTGTAGCAGTTTCTGTCATATTAACCGGGTGATGCTCATGGGCTGTGGCAGGTGGTGTTGAAACAGGCAAATGTGTCCTCCTCTGACTGTCAGTTTTCCCTTCCCTTTTCCCTTATGTGCTCCATTTGCTTTTCATCACTGTCACAGACATCCTCAGAAATGGGTTCTCTTAGTGGAAAGCTCATGGCATTGGACATGAGCCAGAACCTCTGCTCCACTCACTTCCAGAAATTAAACCTTTTCCTCTCTCTACAGACTCGACCTGGTAACGGTGGCAATGGGAGGAGCAAACTGTTAGTGCATCCGTGCATTCGGATTCGAAATGTTCAGCAGAAAGTCATTGGAGACATGCATATTTTGTTCACAGTTTAAGTTCTAATGACTAAGGAACTACCAGAAATAATAGAGATTATTCCTGGATGTATTTAACCATAACTTTTTAACTTTGAGTTAAGCAAACTATTCTGAAGAGCCCTGCTTTCAACCTGTTTTCCAGTTAGATTCACTAACATAAAGAGGTCAGGTAACAGCTATGTTGGAATAAAATTAGACATGGCTGAAATTAGAAGCTATGCCATTCTTAATTCTGAGTCTTTTCCTCAAGCTATTCACTATTGGGGCTTATCTAATTACATAATATTTTACACTCTAAGTGCAAGCATTGTACTTTGTTGGCATATCTTACATCTCTATTAGAAGAAGCTAATTAGACCATATTTTCTATGTACCAGATGAATATGTGCTTTCTGAACTCAGATACATGATGTTGAATGTTATGGTGATTAATAGTGGTTCAATGTACAGATATACATTTGGGGTTTGAGCTTCAGCAGTAACAGCACTAATGATGTACACTGTTTTCCATTAACCTGACGAGTTTCTGGGACAGTGAACCATTAACCCAAAGGTGTTTCCTTTCTGCAGGGAACCTAAGGCAATGAGCACGTCCACTGAACCAAATGAATGAGGCCTCATTCGCAGTTGTCACCCAAGTGCTTTCACACTGCAAATATTAATCTTCAAAACCAATTGGCAAGCACATCATGTGGCAATCCTATCTAAAGAGTGGACACATTGTGAAGTGCATGGCAAATACTTAACAGGGTTTCAAGTTAAGCAAAGCAGGCTGCTAGAAGTATTTTGGTACATTTAAATGTCATTTAAAAAGTTCCATTTATCTAAGATCTGTAGAAATTTTGGAATATGGAATTTAATACAGAACAACAGGAACAAACCCAAAGATAGCTCTAGTGAGTATTTTTAGCCAGAGAATGTTTCTAATACTGTATATCTTACAGCTTACATGGCAGGGCCATTTCCTATCCCAGGGCACTCCCATCAATAAGCAGAGAGTTTGGGAAAGGCTTCAATATGACTTGAACTTAAACCTGTGAAACACTTTTTGAATGCTGTGATAAGAACCCTTGAAGTGATAAGAACATCTGTTTTCTTTAATTCTCCTCAGTTCTAGCCAAATGAGCAAATACAGTGTGAGTTGTATTGGCAAGCAGTGAGGTATTATCTGTTTTGTTGTATAAAGAGGAATTTAATAAAAAAAACCCCAAGAAGGAAATACACTATGTTTGGAAGTTTTGCCCCCATTTGGGGCAAAATGTTAAGCATACAATGTTTTGTTTTGTTTTGCTGCAGCTCTGTTCTTGTACCTGGCCTGTACCTTGCAGGGGCTACGCTCAGCTGAAGGGGTATGAAGGCAGCCACAGACGCTGGACTCTGCTCCTCAGCATGGATGAAGCCTCCGTATGAGGAAGGAAGGCTGCAGGTGGCATTTCCCAGAGGATCAGGGAAAAGTAAGGACCAAACTGTAACCACTGACTGCTTGGCTGACCTGCTCTTGAGACCATATGCTGCACCTTCCTCCAGGAAGTGGAAAGGATGGTGCCAGCCCTGTCACCATGTCCTAGTGGTTCACTACTGTTTCTAGGAAAGCTGTTGACTGTCATCATAGTTAACTGCATTAATTAATCATTATTTGGCATTTTGCAACCCAGACCAGGTCATCAACTTATCCATTTTGACCTGTTTCATGCTACTGAACTGAACAAAATGTTTCCTGGTCTAACTGGGGCTGTGTGGTATTTTCCTATGTGATTTCAAAACTGAGCAACGTAGAATTCAGAATTTGACAAGGGTGTTATTTCCTCTTCAAAAGAGTGTTTAATATTTCTGCTTGAACCTTCCTCTACTGTTGAAAAATAGTGAAAAAGTAACTAAAAGGAGAAAAAGACATTCTGGAGAGGGAGAGGATGAAGGAGAAGTGGAGGAAAGAGAAATGCCAATACAATCAGCACTGCTGAGATGGAGTTGTTCCATCAGGGCAATTGGTCATTCAACTTGATCTTGAATTTGTCAGGTGCACAGAACCTAACCATCATTCACTGAGAATACACTGTTCCTCTCAGATTGACCAAATTTTCTAGAGAAGTCAATGTTTTACTTGAGGAAACTTTTTACAGCTGTTCTTCCATGTTAAAGAATAGCAGCCTTGCCAAAAATGTTTCTTGTTATCCCCAGCCTCTGACTCCTCATAGTGTCATCTGTCATCTTTCTAAGCAATTTTTAGTTAGAATGTGACTTTTTGATTAGGATTTTTCTCCTTTTGTCCAGTTGCTTATATACCTTTTCTCCTTTGTGTCGAAGCAAAAAGGCTTCTTTTTCTTGTTGTTTCAGCACGGCTACCTTTGTGTCTTGCTTTATATTCCAGCAGCGTGTTTGTATTTAATAGGAGACATTTCCAAAAGGGCTGAGGGTCAGACTTTCAAGTTTGCAGCACTTACAATTGCGTGCAGATGAAGTGCAGCACATCCATTCAGACAGCTATAAATGTTCCCCATTTCACAGCATTCAGCACGGTGCACAAGCGTGCGGCACAGTGCACTGCCCTCATAGAGATTCCTGAAGCACCTTGAGGCTCAAAATCAGGGTCTCTCTGTTATTGCATCTGGGCTACTTGATCTTGCCCCTCACACATCATGCTGCTCCATGCTGCACTGACAATGTAGTGTTGTCCCATCCAGGCTGGACCCCTAAATCACACCTTGACTTCAAGCTGAAGCTGCTGCATGTTTTGAAGAGTCTGACTTTTGCAACAGTGACCACATCCCAGGTTTCCTGCTGGTCTTGAAGGCTGTAGGGAACCAGTGGTCCAAGAACATGCCCAGCCTGATGTTCAGACTGTTTAAGCACAATCCTCATGTCCTGTTATAATAGACAGGAGTATCTGTTAAAGTCACCATTCTTCTCCAGCAGACTAACCATAAATACCTTGTTTATAGTCGACTGTTTTGATTGTTATTTTGCTTATCACTGAAAAAGAAAACTTCTATTGTAAGATCAGGATCGAAGTCATCACCTTCAAAGCAAAAAGAGTTTTTGAGTCTCAGATTCAACATCTAATTAGACTCCAGTTTATTGTTTCCTGAAAAATACCCCAGATATTTGTGTGTTTTGTAATGGACATTCTGTCCATGACAGATATGTTCTCACATTTTCTGAATTTTCCTGTGTTTCTGCTGTAACTCATACAAAATGATCAAATTATTTTGCACAGTATGTCTGCAAATAAAAGCAAAAACTTAGAGTTTTAGAAATCATCTGACACTCTAACTGTATGCTGTTTTCTGACTTCAGATGACTCATTGTCATATTCACTTGTTAGCTTGTTCATCTATTAAACAACATCATCTATAACAAGTGACCCATTTCATTTTCAGTTCTAATTTTGCCCATTTTGGAACCTCCTAATACCAAAGGTTAATATCTTAAATTCATATTTAGACATCTAAACAGAAGTGGTCCGTAGTAACTGCCAAATAAACAAAGTAATTATAATTGTGCAGCTTTAAACATCTTTTCTCTTAATTTTCTTATAAATAAACCTTTCTCAAAGGTTTCAACACAGTTCAGTCTGGGCTAATACAGAATATAAAAATAAGTTATCCTCAAATTCAAATAATTCTGAAGTTATGCATAACAAGGCATTTACCATAGAACTCTGAAGAAATATGAAAGTTTGAAGCATTTTGTTCAAATCAGAACAGCTTCAGGTTAAACACAGACACACAATATAAACAGAAAGCACATTCTTACTTCTGATATTTTGCTGATTAGCACACATTGATGAAATGTAAAAAATCCACATCATTACAAAAAAATTCACTTTAACAGTATTCAAGATTGTTTGCATCTGGCAAGCTCTATAACTGCTTTAATATTTTGTAGTAATAGTATCGTATCGATTTTCTTTAGCTACTTTTTTTTATTGAACTTACGAATCTATTCGTATTCGTATTCGAATCTATTCTTTGTGACTTGTGCCCAAGATTTTTTAAGGTCCCTATGCCTTTTCCATCATTCTACACACTTATTTTTCAGCTCTTCCCCTTTTATTTTAATGAGACGAGAGTAAATAAATGATTTTAAGGCCAGAAAAGCTGTGTGAAATATCTGAATGACAAAGTGATGAATACTCTTTGTGACTGTAGTCAGTACAAGTATTTATTGCTAAGCAACACACACTGATGTCAGAGTTTTGCCAAATGCAGATGGTGAGTAGGTTTGCTGAAAAAAAAGTGAAATCACTCTAATATAACTCTTTCCAGTGGATTCTAGTGTAATAGAAATAAAATACACACAACTCATCAGAGCAAAGGGCTCCACCAAAAGGGATGAGGTTAACTTAATAGCAGTTTCTTAGTCTGTATTTTAGGCAGCTATTCATACGGGAGAGTATTCCTTACTACCTCTTTTGAAAACTCAATAACACAACCTGAGGAAGGAAAAAACACCTGCAAATATTCCCCAAAGTGGCAATCTACTCAAAATCTACTGTTAAAAATATTATTGAGAATAAAAGAAGGACACAATAAATCTTATTTGGTTTGTGGGAGAAAGGAGGGTGTTTTGAAGATCTGAGTACAACAATTTTTGTCACTTTAGCTCATTACAGAGTAAAGGATTTTAGTCTGGTTTATCAAATATCTTTTTGTTCTTTCTCAGAACAACTCACCAGATGTGCCTGCTCAGCAGAAACTGCTGATTAAGTCAGTGTAAAGTTGAATGTGTGTTCTACAGGGAATGTCCCCCAAACTCCTTTGTCCCTATTTGAGGCCAGATCTGCCACAGTGAAGAAAATGCTCATTTATCTACTCTGAGCACAGTGATGAAGCCACACTGATCTTTATGCATATTCTTTAGAGCTCACTGTCAAAATGCGGTGCAAATGTTTTTTCATTCCCACAGGGAGTGGACTAAAACAGACCTTAGTCTCAAGCCTTCAGAAGTCCTGCCTGTCTTCAGCAGGGACACGTTTGGTCCTAAGAATGTGAAAAACACGTCGCTGTTGGTTAGCACTTAAGGACTGTGCTGGTTCGGTCAATCAAACTGTGGATACCATTTGTTATAATTTGCCTCTGGTGCAGCCTCCTTCCTCTGAAGCTGCTTCTCCTGCAGACCCAGCTGCCTTGCTCACTCTCCCCAGGACAATATGATCATACTCAACTGCTCAAGCTAATTCTGCTGCCTGAATTCCAAATATCCCTCCTTCTCCAGGTGCAGAAGCCCAATATCCAGCCCAGACTTCCTGGTCCTTTGCCCTAAAGTAGGTGATATGGAGAGATATGCACATTCCTAGTTTCTCAGCCCTTCCAGTGAGTGAGTCATGCAGTCACAGCAGGAAGAGTGGCTATTAAATTAGAACTAGATACTTTCACTTAATGCAAACAATTATCAATTTTGAATAGTGGAAAGACACTTGCTTTGTCACTTACTTTGCTGCTTTGACGTGGAGTTTGAGGTTTTCTTTGCTTTGGGATCTATTAGCTAAGATTCAGTTTTGCTATTTGAAAATGTTCATCAGATAGTGACAGAAATTATTTTCCAGAGCCTGATGTTAATATTTTGCACTTTGGCAGTTCTCTATTGTGTATTTGTCTACTTGGCATTTTTCTGGTGTATGATCAGTCAAGAAAAATTCTAAAAATCAAAAAGTGAACTAGACAAAGTGCTAATGACAACTGTATGCTAAATAATGCAACCTGAGAATGGATTTTTTGAGCTTTGGGGATTCAAAGATGTTTCATAGGTGCTCAACCATTTGAATATTTATGGAAGAGTGAGAAATAGGGTATGTGTAATACAAATTCAGCTTGAATTTCAGCCCTTTAATTACAAAGTGCTTCATGAATCTGTTCAGACTGGAGAAGGGGGGATTCCTAATCTTTCAAGTGGTTCTACTCATAGAGCTTTTATAGCTGATCATCAGGCACATATACAAAGACACAATACTCTATTTTCTCCATCTCTAATGCACTGCTGAGATATCTGGCACTCATATCGTTTAGTCCTAAAAGCTATTAATGCACTTGGTAAAGATGAATATTGGAATATTAAATCTTGTCAAGCCTACTGAAAGTTACAGTAAGTCTTTTTTTTTTTTTTTTTACAAATGTTTTTCAGAAACTCAGTTTTGTCTATGATAAATGCATTTTTCAAAGTAGTACTATAGATTTAGTGCTTAGAAAAATCCCCTGTTGACAGCAGCCGAATACAGAGCTCTTTATTTATTGGTGAAACAGCCAGAGATGATATACCCTTTTTAACCCCATGAAAGCGGTTTATCCTTGAGCTGGTCAGACCACCTGTAGATTTGAGAGGGCATCTCTTTCACATCCATTCAGCTGTCAACCTTTCTGCTGAGGCTGGTAACAAGGTTTGAATTAGCATCAAAAATGTAACGGTGAGTATTAAATGTTTATTACACTGTGGTCTTGGATCTTGAGTTCCCACATACCATTTGAGTGGCCAGACTATGGAGTGTCCCCTGGCCCCAACACATGCTGGTTATTGATATGAAAGCAAAGGTCTCCAACAAGCAAAGTCTGGAGATAGTATTTCCACAGCTATCAGCAGCCCTGTGCATCGGTCTCCTGCTTGGCCATGGGGAAACACACGTTCAAGGCCTTGAATCAGGTTGAGCTCCTTCAACCTGAGCCTCCACTTCTTAAATCCCAGGTAATTACTGTAATCACAGGACTCCTTGCAATCCTTGGATATGACACGTTGCATGCCCACCCTGCCTTCTGGTTTCAGCTTCAGCTGACTGGAAGGACTGCAGGCAAAAGGGTACCTGACTTGGGGGCAAATTCTCTGCAAACAAGGATTTATATTGACTGTTGCCACACAAGGTACCTTGTAGCTTCCCTTTGAGCACAGCCTTAAGGTAATTTTATTATAAGAACATGAGAGAGCAAAACCAATTCCTGGAGTTTATCTTATTCTATCTTTCTTTCCAGGCCCATTTTCCAATGGTGTGAAGTCTGCACCTCATACATCTCTCAGTTGTAGGGGGCCATGACATTCATCCTTACATTCAAGGAAACATTATCTAACATGTGTCACACAATCTTCCCCTTGAATGTGTTCCTAGTAAACTTCAAAATTGGTATATCAAAGAACCTTAACAGCTTTATGGAATATAGAAATTTCCTGTCATTGTGCTCTGAATTCTGAAATAATGTCTCTCATTTAAAATTTATAATGAGATTTTAGGCTCTTGGGGAAAAGAAAAACAGATTTAAGATTATAATTATTATTTTATTATTATTTTAAATAGATTTTGGCAATCAAAGGGCAAGTTGAGATGAATAAGGACTCTGAATTTAATAGCTTTCAGATGGTTATTCTGACTTAACATGAAATCAAGATCTATTAAGGTACTTCCATCTATGTTATTTGCAGTTTGAACTACACTATGGGTTAGGCAACTCTTGTCTAATCAGATCCTTTTTATGTTGGTGTGATCGTGTTACCTTGCAGCTATTGATCTCTGAGCAGATAGTACAGCTCTCTTTCAAGCAAAAGCACACATATCACAGGTACTTTGAAAATCAAATTTTCCCCACTAAAACAAGGTCTCAAAAATTTCACTGAGTTTAAAAAACAAGTTGTAGGGATATATTTTCCTAACATATTAATTGAGAACAATGTTGGTATACCCTTATAGTATTTATGGTAACCAAAATATTTTAAAAATCATTAAAGCACTATGAGTTACTAAAAATGCTACTGCTAACTTTCTGTATGTATGCAGTCAGTATTGTAGAATTCTGCCAGTCAGCAGAACTACTGTAGAAATACTGTGAAATGACAAATTCTGGTGAGAAGATGGGAAAGTTTGAAAGCTTGTTTTATTTTGATTCTTCTTGTCCGTGATGTGTCTTGCCTCATCTCACGTTAATAGGGAGGCTGCAATGCACTATAGTATTATGAAAAGTTTTTCCTGAGAGAAAAAGGGAAGATTATCTGAGAACGCAACTGTTAACTACTACTGGATGTGGCTCCAGAAGCCTTTTGGTAAATCTGATTCAAAATTCAAACTTTAAACTATATAAAGTTATGTCAAATGAAAGTAAATTTATTACGCTCTTTGAATGTGCTGCATATTGAATTGTCTGACAACTCACTAACAAATTCATATCTAGTCTTTTTAGAGTAATGAAGGAAAATAATGGGCCTCAAGGGGAGGACCTTTAAGAATAAGCTTGTTCTCTGTGTGATCTTAGAGAAAGAAACAATGAAAACTAAGCAAAAGCAAATGACATTTTGTTATAGAAAAACGTCTTCCAGAATTGTGTCATCTAAAAAACTCAATAATTCAGGTAAAGCTTCAGCCACAGAATTGTTATTTGTTATTGCCTATGAGCTCCAGTATTTACTTTTGTGAAAGGCTGAGAAAAGTGAAGTCAGGATTTCTCACCAAAATCAGTGATATCTAATAATCAGTCACAACAAATATTTTCCACTATTTCTTTTTGAACTTCTTCAAGGGAGATGATCTCTCACATTTGGCTTAGCTTGTGGGAAAAGAAATACCAGGGACAGACACGGGGCACCGATCTTTATGGTGATAAAAATTAGGATCATTTCATATGCTGAAATTCCAGAATTTTGGTTGACTTAAAAAATATGAGACTTTATACATTTTTAACTCAAAAGGTCAACAGTTTAGCCACTCTTCAAAAAGAGAAGAAAGAACAAAAAACTCAATGGATCTTTTATGCTTGCATTGGAATTAGCGTTTAAAAATATGTATTATGCTTAATAATTAGATAGCTAGAGTATTTTTTAAAGCTGTTTGTATACAGCATACTCACCTGGCACAGATAACTTTGCCTATATCTAGGCTAAGTCCCACTACCAAATGCGGATTCAAGTCAGCTTGCTGCATGGCTCTGCTTGTTCATGCAGAAAATACTTCAATACTTCATGAGGAACACAGAAAGACAGTTATTCCACTTTCTTTAAGATTCCTCCTGCTGTTTTGCTTACTTTGTAGAAGTTGGCAAGATCATGAAGAAATAAGCTAAGCAGCTTCAGTTCAGGAAACATCCAGAGAAAACTGAAGTGGTGGTAATTAGTTATCCCAAAACATCATAGTTGAATACTGATGTGGAGATATACTGTTTGCTAAGATAAGGCTTGTCTTTATCTGTTAGTATCATTTAATAAAAAAATAGCGAAAAAAGACAGTATCTTAGTATTCTAGCAGATAACATCCAATCTGAACTTCGCTATAACAACACCACACAGACAGAAAAAGCAAATAGATGATGATCTAAAGACCTTAAAAATTTCACTAAATGCCTCATGAAAAAAAAAAACAGCAGTTCTATTAACAATAAGCGCTATTCAGTGTAATAGTTCAGTAACAATTTTACTGGAACTGTCTGCTAACGCCAAAAACCACCTCCATATGAGACAAGAATAAAAGACAGGATATCGAGTACCCAGTTTAGAACAAAGCTTTTACAGAGGAGTAGCTGCCTCTATACTCACTTGGAATTGCCTGCACTAATCAAAGCTCGGTAAACTGCTGTAATTCTATTTGCTGAAAGGGGATATGGTTTGCATAATGACCATAACCTTATTTCTGAATACTCCACTCCATTTATAGTGCAAGAAAAAATATGTATTTGTTTACTTAACGGCATCACTGCACTATCCAAATCTTGTGACTCCATCAGTGCATTCTACTTTTCTTTGATGTAACTGTGTAATGGAAAACTCATAGAAGCTTTTTGGGGTCCCATCACTCAAGGTCATTAATCTCCATTGTGTCTACTTTCAATCAAAAGCCTATTTATCTTTATCATAGGTAGATATTTCTATAAGACATATTTGTCATGTACCTAGTGTTACAGAATATAAAGTTGTGTAAAATACATTTTACCATGAGAGTCAAAAAGGTAGGAGGAAGAGGGAGAGTTTTACTACTTATAAAGGCAAGGTGTTATTAATTAGCTAGTTAAGGACTTTGCCCTAGTGAGAGACATCTCACTTCAAAGAAGCTGAAGTGAAATAAAAACACTTATTTTTAATTTAGAAGAATGATTACATGGTCTCTCGGATATGGAAGGAAAAGAAAATGTTTCAGGAAGAAAGATTAAATATCTGGGTTCCCTAAAATATTTCAAAGGAGAAGATTATAAGAGAAAAGATTTTACTCCAGGGGAAGAAAAGTAAGTCTACATCATGGGGATGCCTTTCTCCTCAGTGTGTGCTTTAGGCCAAGTCTGCTGGGTATACTCTGGTCATGTTCCAGCTTTATGCTGGAATGAGATCTGACTTTCAGACAGGTTCCCTTCAGAGCTGTGGTGATGTCCATGGGGGACACTGGGCTAGATCTGAGAGATGCACCTGATCTTCCACCTCGCAGATGCAGCCAGGCAACATAGTTTCTGAGAGCAGCAGAGAGAAGAGCACAAAAAAAGATGATAGCAACACAGACATTAATGTTTACAAGATTTGGGCCATGTAAAGCCTTCAAGATGCTGCCTCTTCCAAAGCATTTGTGGGGTAGCAAATGCTGCAGGGGTGGGGAAGAGCCAGTCAACAGCCCCCCTCTTCTTGCTTCCCAGAGCTGTCCTGGATACTACTCAGGCTCCTCCTTACTTCCACAGTGGAGCCACACCAGGATCCAGCCTCTCAACCTTGGGATTACAAGATTAATGTACGCCTACCTCGCTAAGGAGCCTTGAGCAGGTGTACCTGCTATCAATGTACCAATGTATCAAGCATCTCTAGTTCCTCATTAAAAGGCCCGTTTTTGCAGATTTCACATCTTTTACACAGCTGTTGTCCAAATTGTCCTCAGTTCTTCACCATGCTTTTGAAGTGGAAGTAGTCTTCCAGCAGCAGCATCACTAATTCTGCGGAAAAAGAAGTTACTGCCTCCTCTGCTAATATAACCAAAGAGCCTTTCCTTAACCTTAAAAGAGGATTAACACCTTTTTCTACAATATAAGATTGGGCGATCATGCTTAATTTTGTAATTTATTACCTTGCATTCTTCAGTGTTGTTTCTATCTAGGATATGGATGGATCCTATCTAAGAAGTTTGATGTATTTGTTTTGTTGTTCTAGGGAAAATAATGTTGTTGATCTCTTCTAATGGGAAACAAGCAGTTTGCAAAAGCAAGGCGAAAGAAATTCAAAGGTTTAGCAGGCTCAAAGTGGGGCTAGTTACCTCCCTCTATACCTGCTATGGAGAGTGCTATAGAGTCCAT
>NW_010586763.1:69007-79973 GCF_000705375.1 Tinamus guttatus
CCTATGAAAATAAAAATACAATTATTTTTAGCAGGGGCAAAAATAGGAACTGTAACAGATTTTTTTTTTTTATCTGTAGATTTATAAATAGCTAACAGATGTTTTACTGGGCGGTAAAACCTGGGAATATGTAGCTTGGTTCTTACTGTTAAGATCAATAAAACACACACTGCAAATAGTGCTCTCCATGAAGATCTTTATATCAGCTCTTGTGCTCGCTTTGAGGGATAAGAGGATTGTCAGAATATTTCAGGAGTCAAAAGTAGAGAAAAGGTAACAAACCTGGGGGGAAGAAAGTGATAGTTAAAAGCAGTTAGGAACTTCACTACTATTCGGGAACTTGATATAACTGTAAGTTATCAACTATAAGTTTCTTGGAGCATAGCATAACTCCCTGTAGGAACCACTCTTTTCTACCTAGGAATGGATTTCTGAAAAGTTCAATAGCTCTGTAAAGGCAGCTTCACAAGGTCAGATGAATAAGAGATATCTCTAAGTAGAGTCCTGATATTCTGTCTTATCTTTACTTTGTACTTAGGCAGTGTCTTTCCAAAATACCGCATGACAACACCAGAAAAGCAGCTCTGAAGAATATAGAAAGGATTTGCCTTTGTAACTCTCTTGAGACATGCTGAAACCAGCATCTGCAGGTAGCTTTTTTTTACCCTAAGTTAATTATCGATGAATTCTAAATTTAATCATTATCAAATATTTTCAAATTCTCGTTAGTTCTCCTTCAAAACAATTCAAATAAAAAATGAGCCTAAGCTCATACTCCTGGAGCCTGGTTAGGTGTCCTAAGGATCTGGTTTAAGAATATCCTTTCTTAGTGATTTAAGCTGACCCAGTTGGCTTTGCACTGAAATGCGTGCTCAAATCACCCATTATGACACCTTGAATTTGGGGAAGTTGATGTTAGCTGAGGGCAGTAACTTCTTTCAGTGCTTTAAGCAAGACTCCCAAGAGGAATGTCTCAGTGAGTGCTCTGACATAAGTCACAGCCTCTTCACAATCAGTTGCTCTTTAAACAAAAACTCGCGGAAAAAACAGCAACAACAACAAAAGCAAAAGGAAAACTGCTGAAAAATCTAGATTCAGAAACAGGGGGCCTGAGGCCTAGAAGCACACAGAGCAGCAGACAATCCTAAGATTCAAACTTTTTTAAGTAAAAGAGTTTGGCATGAAATGTGGGTCCCTCAATAGCAGCATTTTAATCTCTACATTATATAGTTCATCACTCTATTGTATTTGTACCTGGTGCTTTAAATCTTAGCAGCTAAAGTGACAAACTTGGTTTGTTCCACCAGATTTGGTACATATATAAAGCTCGTGTTCATTTAAATCAACAGCAGGATTGAACAATTTATATCTCCACAGATGTGCTTCTATGTTGAAGGGAATTGATTATTAAAAGGGGAACAAACGGATTTAGGATGTCAATTTACTTTCTCTAGTTCAGCTCAGGTCAAAGGAGTTAATGAAGCATAAGGATTTGAAGTCCAGTTTACAATTCATTTCATTGCACTAGCAGCACAGTTAGATGTCAGACAGGTGCCAGATTGTGTTTAGAAACTCTGATGAAGAGACTACGTGGAAATTTCTGCCACCCTGGTGAACGGACAGCTACAACAGTAGTCTTGGTTGCTGCTCACCCCAAGGACTTTACAGAAATATGACCCATCTGGTGCTCATTTCACCTTTCATCAGTCTTCTGATACTGTGGTCCATCTGACTGTGCTGAACCCAGTTGCCAATCCCAATAAGATGGAGTTGACCGACAATGTACATCATCTCCAAAGAGAAAGGGTAATGGTATGTTGTTCCTTCTGTGGGCAGCAGCTGTTACAGGAACACCACCTTCTTGGCTAGGATAGTACTGTTCAACTTCCTAACTGTAGATCCCTGTAACTGTGGCAATTATTTTTAAGAGTTTCATAAAATATACTTAAGAAAGGTGTGCTTGTTGCCCATAGGTTTAAACTGGGTACATGAACAATTATAAAATTTGTAGTGCCTCCATTCAAAAAAAAGTTGAGAATTACTGATCTAGGACTCCTCTTAGAGCAGAAAAGCATTTCATTCTTTCATAACATCAATATAAAAGAGAAAAAGTTATTGCAGGTTTCCTGACACTATCGAAATTCCTGAGCAAGCAATCAATAAGATTTCAGACAGCTTCCCCACCAATCTGATCTCGCTGGGGAAGAAGGAGAAATTACTGTTCCTGGAAGACTAGACCGTGCTAGAGGGCATGAGTGAGAGGATTGACTCTGCCTTCCCCATTCCCACAGGATTCCCTGAAGTAGCATACTCTGTCCACTGCTCCTCTGTGATATTTCAGAACCTCATACATGCTTTTTCAGGCAGGGAGAGGAGGAAAACATGTTTGTAGCCCTTCTTCATAGTCTGATAGAGCAGAGAGGCCGTGCAGATATGACCTAGCTATGGCAGGGCAGAAGAATGGCAAAGATAGAAAAAAAAAATCTGTCTGTGTAGAATAGGGCACAAGATTGCCCTTGCAGATACCAAAATCCACAGTAGTATTGCCTCATAATCCTGGTATTATTGGAAGTTCTGTGTCTTTGATGTCATGATACTACTATGACATTTATGTCAACAACATTAAGGCTGCATCTAGAAGATGTCACCAATGAAATAATAGAAAAGAACTTGAGACAGGAAATATTTATTTTGAAAAAAAAGAAAAATAATTTGTTGTTGTTGTTTTAGAGTATCAGTAAGACAGGTCAGAAACAGCCTCTCTGGAGTTGTACTATTCAGTGTATTAGAGCACTACTTAGAATCTCCATTTAAGAGACATATCTGCATAACAAAAAAGCCTTTGCCTGAAAAGTGTACGTGTAGCAGAGACAAGACAGGGAAAAATGTAAGTTCCATCATCTCCATGCTGTAGTTATTTTCATCTGTGAAACTAATTCTTTACTCCAACATTTTCCTTAGTAGTGATACATCTTTCAGTGTTGTCTACATTCTACCTGTGAAATTCAATTTCTACTATTGCCTGAATTGTGCCTTTGGTGCTCCCCTCAAAATCCTCTCAAGACCATCTCTAATAATTTTCCTGGCCGAAGGGCAAAAGTATTTTACCCGTCACACACATTAGTCTTCTCAGCAGCAGCAGCAGTGTTCTCACTTGGTGTCTAACTTCGTCTTCTCACATGTAACCTTCTCCTTCTGCAATTGCTCCTGTAACATGACATTTTAAGGGACTTATTTTTCTTCTCCCATGACCCAGCATTCAGCATTTTGCAGTCTTATTTCCTCTATGCTTTTTGCCTTTGAGTAACCCACACAGGTAAATACAAGCACATCTAGTTTATCTAGGCCAGTGACTCACAGATTTACTACCCTCCCAGAGGTGTCTCTCAGTTACTCCTAACTACAGTGATGTAGTCTGTTGTGCTCATATTACCCCTTAGTCCTTCAGCTTTAAACTGTAAGTACAACATGTCCAAAGTAGAATCTTTCTTCCTGTTACCTTTAGCTTTACCTCTGAAGGAAGTGCCATGAAGACTTAACATCAGGAATCATCTTATATTTGTTGTCCTCCTTAATCCTTGAAATTTTCTCTGTATAAAATTTCCAAGATCGCAGCTGAAACTTATATGAATCTCACATCTCTGACTATCTCATTACTTACTTCCCAAAATATTATTTTCTCTGGCTTTGACAAATACCATCTTGCATTACTTCTTGCCTGTCAGCTGCAAAGTTAGTTTTCTTAGCTCACTGTTTTGACTATGTCATTCTTCTTCTTCCTTCATTCTTATTCTATAACAACAAACATAAGCTACTCAGCTTGCTTTGTGGCTGATATAGTCTTTCTCATTTAATGCATTTTCACAGTTAAAGGCCTCACTGAAGTAAACGTCATCCCATATTTCACTCCCTAATTTAGCAATTTCAAATATCCAATGATATCCACAGCCAGACTTACTAGTTATTGAACATCAAAATCCAGCTTGCCTGCTTGGTCTTCTCCATGGGCTGAACTGAGAAACTGTCTTTTCTACCTGAACCATAAGCCATATGCTATTAGACAAGAATAAACCAAAGACAGAATGAAGTTTAGTGATGAATGAGCTTAATGAATCACTAAGTCAGTATGAATTTATTGAATTTACAGCTAAAAAAAAAAAAACTATTATCACAATATTTCCAGCTGTGATACATTTTCTCTTCGTATTCCCTGAAGAAGTTTGACGCACTCCTGCTTAAGAAGCCTGCTTTGCACCATGCAAGCAAGTGAGAGTTTTATCTTAATAGGAGGAATAGGACGGATTTTTATATTTTAATCTGGTTTTAGAATTAAAATGTATACCCTAGAACACTGGACAAGAAGGAGTCAGTGTTTCAGGTAGAAACAGTATTTCCTGACAGTGACAAATCATCTCTTGATCATAATTCTATTCTACTGCCATTTTCTATTCTACGACCCATAATAGCAGTCATTTTCATCTTGAGGCCCAGACCTCTCCCAGAGCCAATAACCATAAGATTGTCCTATACATTTAATCTTCTCTCCTCGCTGTGTTGGAAAAAGTCTGTGTTGGAGAAAACTCTTTCCAGTCATCCTTTACCAACCCCATCATTTCCAACCCTCTTCAACAACAGCTCCTCCATCAACAACAGCTTTTCAGTACTTTCCCTCTTTTAGGCCCACAGTTCCTTTCTAATCATTAAAATCAGGCCGTCTATTGACTCAATGGGAGTAGATTTTTTGTTATCTCTGCTGACTGCAAAAAAAATGGCAAACCAAACTAGCAATACTTGGATGGACTTTTCACTCTATATTATGGGGCCCTTAAAATCTCCAGCTGAACTTTAATCCATTGAGTTAACCTCTGCAAGACTGCAAAGACATCAGAAAATTATAGAATCATTATAAATAAGGTATTGGAGAGAAAGAAGTATAGTGATAAAAAGTGACTTTGCAATTTCTTTTATTATTTCTCAAAGATTAGATGGGGTGTACAGTTAACACAAAATGTATCATTACGCCAAAGCTACAGGTTACTACCATGTCTGATTTCAATTAAAACCCCAAAACTGAGCCATCGGACATGCTTCCAACATTTTTTGCTGAAGGTCAAAGAATTTGACTAGTCATTAGTGGTCACAAGAAGAGATTTCTTCCTCTCTTACTCTCATGTTAAACTCCCATATATGGGAATGTATCCAAATGTGTTTTGGATAACAAAAAAGTAATGTACTAGATAATTCAGCATCTTTTCAAAGTGTTCAGTACCATGGTTTTAAGACTTGCAACAAACTGTAGTAGGAAATGCTTTGTTATGTGTCAAATGACCTGTCAGCTCTATTCATGGACAAAATTCAAGGTTAAAAGAAATTTACCCTAAAAACATAGATTTTCAATAATGAAATAAAGTTATGAAAGACAAAATGGTAAATGGTTGCATTAAGATTGCGCTTAACAATACATTTTGTCCCTGACGGAGTTCAAACAGCAGCTATATTCTACCTCTTTTTCTCTCCTACTCTACCTCTTTTTATCTCCTACTGAATTAAATGTGTTTGCCTTGTCATGATGGTTTCTATGTCTTCCACAGAATTTCTTTCCCTCATGCCCATCCTCGCTTGGACATGGAAGTGCACAAGACAAAAACTAGGAACCTCTTTCTGAGCCAGCAAGTTTCATCTCTACAAGGAAGCTTTCCTTCCCATTTCTTGTGAGTGATGCCACACTACCCTGAGTACCAGTATAGTATCCTTGCCTTTTCCTCATTTTCCTCTCTAAGTTTCCATGATAATGTAGGTATGGTTGCACATATACATACATACTCTGCCTTGTAATGAAGCAGACTTGAATTTGTAAAATAGTGATTCCTGCACAAATTTGGGTTCCAATATCCGCTATGTTCTGCTGTTGTTCTGTCAAACTTCAGGTCAATCATCAGCTACTCTCAGCATCGCTCCCTAATATATTCTGAAATACGGATTAAAAAAAGGCAGCTCATGACAGTGTTCACTGAGATACCTAGAAGAGGATGCTAAAAGGATCAGTGGAGAACCCTGTGGTTCCTGAACTTGTCCGGCCTGTTAGGTAAACAGCAGTGTCTGAAAGTCGAAAGTATTTTAAATAATGTTTGTCATCCTATATAACGTTTTCCATAACTGTGAATATGGTGGGAGGCTGCAACCATCATCATTTCTGTTTCCAAAACACTATGAGCTGGATCATGTGAATATTCTGATGAATTCCCTTGGAAGTCAGCTCTTGCAGGACTGACTGAAATAAATGTGTCCTGAAAAGTGCGTGTGATAATAGCATTTATTTCCACAAAGCAGGAAGACTGATATGGTTATCTTCCTTAACAAATGGGAACTAGGGCACAGAATTATACAGGGTCCCTTAGCAGGTCAAAGCTCACCTTACCTCTTCTGCTCTAAGATCCACATGATAGTGATTGGATAGGAGTATCGGCAGCATACTCCTACAGTGCCTCGGAGCACATGAAGCACAGGGTATCGGAGCATGAGAAAAGTGGACTTGTGGGTTATGTGGACTGAGTAAGGGGAAGAGCACTGGGAAATGCAGCTTTGATAACTAGTGGGGCGAGCAGGATTCAGGTCTCCTTGTGAAGGTGAAGTGTGATAAAACATGGGATGTAGAACAAAAATTATTTTCCCTGTCATGGGAGGTCTCAATAGATATGTTGGAAACTCCCCTTGCACTGAATTCAACATTTCAAGGAAAGCTAAAATTGAGAAAACATCATCTTTATCTCTGTGAATGCGAGAAAGAGTTGTTATATTGCTCACAGAATTCAGGCAACAAAAAGGTATTTATTTGTTTATTGTTTCTCTTGATACAATATCATGAAATAAAAGTCCAGACACCCAAACACATGGTTGGTGCTAACCATAAGCTTTCTCCCAGACTGTGGCAGATGCCAACAAAATTAAAGAAAAAGCATTTTCTTCTTCCTTCTTTTTTTCCTGCAGGGCTAGCTGAGCCCTCTCTCAGATCACTATGTCTCTTGCCTCAGGCCTTAGATTGCTCACAGAGAACAGTTTGCTCATCGCACCTATGCCCTGACAGCAAAGGGGAATCATTCATGTCCCTCTGTTCATCTGAGCTGTGGTAGTTTGCCAGAAGGAGGAAAGGCAAACCGTTCAGTTCCACCCCTGCCAGCATTTCACAGGATCCAACCAACCCTTCAGTCTTTGCACATGGGCAGGTAAGAAGTTGACACAGGCTCCAGAAAGGCAGTGCCATGTGCCCCAAAGGAAGCAACCTCCTGTCGACTCTGGGACCAGGCACACACTCTCTGCCAGCCCCAGTGCCTCTAGCATGCTGGCTTGTGGTTTGGCACTGGTCTGAAGCAAGCAGCTAGCTCTGCAGGCAATGAAACCCAGATGCTGGGGTGCTGGTTGAGATTCAAGCTCTTCAGGCAACGTCTGGGGACGCAGCTGCATGGAGCTGCTTGGCTCTGTGGGCACCATTCCAAACTCAATCTGAGTTGCCAGGGGCAATGTGGACTCACCTGAAGTGAGCTGCCTTGCTGAGTTACTGTGTGAAATAAAGTATAGCCCAACTGATCTAAATCCAACATGCATGGTTGGATTTACTCCTGAAAGAAAGTTCATGACATTCAGGCCAGGTCTAGGAGGCAGAGAGCTGAGTGATTTACAGCTGTAATATGATTGTCTGCTAGCAGCCAGGGGTCTAAAATCTTTCCTAAACTGTAAATCTTGGTCATTAATGGAGCACACATTCCCTCAATCAAAGAAAGTCATATTGCCTCCACTGTTTCCTGCAGCCTTCCATACACTAGATGAAAGTGAAATTGCAATCATCTCAGATATTAAAGGAAATCAATACTTGCCAACATGCTCTGTGAAACTATTGTGAAAAACTGCACTTCTTTAGTAATCTAGGGAATCAGAGAATGTGAAATCTTGAGCTAAATGAGTCATTTAGCACTAAAAGTTTTCCCTGGGACTTGGAAGTGTCTATGTTGATAAATACAAGACCCTCTGATAAAGAGCTACTGCCACATTCAGGCAATCTCTTAAAAACTATTTCAATTCTCAGTTTCTTATTTTTCTTTATTTTAGGAATACAAAACATTTGGAAAGGGAAGGACATGTGGCTTGAGGTTGAAAAAAAGTGAATTTGAAAACTGCAGCTGAAGCTGAAACTTCTTTTCAAAGAACTGAAGGGATATTTAAGATTATTTGTAAGCACTAAAAGCTCCACTTTTTTCTTATTAAAAAAATACAACTATATAAACCCCAGAATTTCTCCTCTGTTTGACAGCAACTGCTTCATTAAAGGCACTACGAAAAATCTTCTCACTCCTCTTCTTACCTTTCTTTAAAGGGTGAATCCAAATTTTCCTTGTCTAAGCAGGAGCGTTCTCTCTTGCCAATCTAGGATTTAATCCACACTCATTACTCAGGAAAAAGTCCCATATGTAAAGGAAATTGAAAGCATGTCAAGAATCTCATTCTATTAAATCAACTAATAACCACATAGCTTCAGAAAAAGCATGGAGGAATCCCTTTAGGATCTTGCCCCAAGGCTGATTAAAGGAACTCAATTATATCTGCTGAGAAAACTCTCAGAATATTTTGTATACTTTAATCGAAGTGTGACTGAAACCTGTCATTCAGACAGAAATCAATTCACCATTCTTATAGTAAACTGTAAAATTTCCAGTGCTACTAACTCTTATTTAATTAAATTAAATGCTGTACTCTGCAAACTAGTTGGTCAAGAGTACCCTACAGGGTGTTGACATCCAGCTGTTTTCCTTGGGAATGGAGTTATAGCAATGCCAATTTATGAAATTGTGAGGAGGTCTGTGATTTAATTAAAGAGAGAAGAGATAAAATCCTCTCTTTATAAATGAAAGTTAATGCTCTCTAATTGTATATAGATGAGAAAGAATATAGAAGTCTGGATGCGCCTACTTTCCTTGTAATACTCTGGAGTCACCAGCTCTTGGAATCATTATTTTTCAAATATTCAATTCTTTTGTACAGCCTCATCCATAAACCTCATAAACCTCATTGAGACCCATCTAATAATCCAAAGTGCTAGGAGTCAGGCCTTAGATTTTTTGAGGCAGTCCACCAGTTCCAAAAACTTCATTCTTTCGATGCTTTGAAAGATGCAAGGTGATGTCTCCTTTGAATGCAGTCTTCACTGTGCTATTCACTATCCATTTTTAGCTAGGACTTGACTCCTAACAGAGGACTCATGGTTGGGAAACTGCGGGAGAATAGTTGAGGGTCTGAACTTCTCCCTGCACAATGCAAAATCCAGGCAGGCTGGGCTGGAGGGTCAGTGTTCCCTGGAGGAATCACATAGTGAGGAAAAGATCAGAAATGCTCCCCAAGGACATTCAGGCATGGTGGAAGCAGACTGAGCAGAACAATGTTTAGCAATGTGTTGTTTCCAGTAATAATGGTTGAATTTTGAATGTGCCTACTGAAATGAAAATGTATATGGGGAATTCCCTTGCCTTCCTGTTGAGCCGTCCTTGCACGGTTCTAGGAAGAAGCTCAAGTACTAGGTCAGATATCTGGGTCTGCACGTTTCTACCTGATCACACCCTGTTGAAACTCTTTTTTTCCTGAATGCTTTCCAGTTCTTATATATTCTTTCCAAGGCAGATCTGACCTTGTAGTATGTAGGACATACAAAATTCACCAGGTAGAGTAATTCTGTCTTCTGCTTTGTTCTCTATATAGAACCTTTTGCTTGGAATTTTAACTATTTTTTTTTCACAGAATTGACACCAGTGTCTCTAAAGGTATTTATGTGACTTTCATTGTATATTCATAAGTAGGATTATTTTTATTATGGTTAAATTATTTTGCTATTCTCAGCATTGCTCCTCTTTGGTCATTGATTTTCCAGACTCTCTAGTGAAAATGCTAAATAGTGTATCTCACACACATCTCTGGGTCTCAGCTGTTGTCCAGGAGGGCTGTATCTCTCCAGCGACCCTGTCAATCCCTAAATCATAGACTCTAGAGACTTCATGTATTTGGAAAGAACAAGGAAGTGGTTGGTCCTGTGGTTTAGTTGTAGGTAAATACACAGCTCCTACATATCCTTATGTATGTGAGTATATTGCCCAGGCACAAATAGCTGTCCAGTGCCTTACAGTTAATCTCAGGAGGAATTTATGATAGGTACTGCTAGAATTCTAGTCAGAGCACAAGCATATAAATGAAAGGGATAGATTGAGTTATGATGATTCCTTCAATCACCTTTTCCACTGCTGTGGAATTCATCAAAGTGCAGAAAGGTAGTTCAGATCTACCTGTCTGATATGGTAGATCTAAACTTGTGATATGTCAGATCTAGCACTGACCTGACAAACACAGACTGCCATTTTTTAAAGTCCCAAAGCAGTGAATAGCTCTGAAATACTGATTTCTGAACTGTTGAGAACTACTCAGTGGTTTTCCAAGTACTGCCCATGCTTATGGCATCTATATATTCATTCAGCAGGGAGTTTCATGTCAGATTTTTTACCTGCTCTTCCTATATTTTATTAAATGGTTTCTGACTCTCTGATTCGTTCAACCTATTTCACTTTTATCAGTCACTCTTATGTGTTCTGAGATCTGGAGCAGTGGTTGTCAGCTATTTCTCTTTGCATTTTGTCTCACAGAGTTCTGTTCCATATTAGCGGAATCTACTCCTTTGGGATATGCTGTACCCTTTCAGGACACGTATTGCTTATAGGAACAGAGTATTTTAATAACCATGAGTCTTTAACGATCTGTATCTGTATTGTGTTCTCTGATAAGGGTTCTGTATTGTGTTATCTGATATGATTTTAAGGCGATGTCTATGGCACTATATAAACGAGCAAGGAATCATTCTCCCATCCTCTGGCAAAGTGGTACAGCACAGTTCATAGCCACAGTACATGACCCCCACTCATGAGGCTGCATCCAC